>JACXSJ010004761.1:0-11149 GCA_014851325.1 Pentalonia nigronervosa | reverse complement strand
TATCTTTTATTTCATCTTCTCCTTCTTCTTTTTCTTTGCTGTCTTCAATTATTTTCTTAGCAATAAGTAGTTTCGTTTCACTGCAAACTCTCCGATCAAATAGTGAAAAAGTTGAACATTCTTCATTTAAATAGTACAAATGGTTCACAAATTTTCCAATTGTGGCCTCAGATATAGTTTTATTAATTTCAGAATACTCGTGCAACTTTCTTAAAAATTGAATATCATTTAAGGGAGCCATCTCACAGTTAGAGACAGTAAACCAATACATAGCATAACATTTTATAATAAAGCAGTTAAGTTCTACAAGTGAGTTTTCCTCTTGTTTAGTTAACTTAAACTGATTTCTAAATAAGAATATTTTGAAGCCGTAAATCCCTTTAGACATCCATCGAGCTAAATGATATGCTCCTGGTTTCTTGAATTTGATCCCTCCTGGCAGAACTCCACCCAAAAAAATAACGATTAATATAAGAAATTCTTTATAATCATCTCGTGGAAAAGCTACATTTAGCCTATTTAAACAAAATTGTAATATCACATCAATGTCATTTTTTAAAATGTCTTGAACGCTACAATGAGATATTCCTGTAGAAAATTCAGTTATTTTTAAAGTATCCCATTGACTTTTAAATTTCTTAAACAGTGGAATATCTGGTCCAGATATGGGGCTTACTTTACAAGTTGTAAAAACTGTTGACAAAATAATTTCATATATATGATGACGACAACCAAAAAACTAAATGTCCCTCTCAATTTTTCTCTCTAGTAATGAACACGCAACTTTAAATTTTCCTGTATTCGAGGCTGTTATGTCAAAAACAAATGCTTGAATATGATTTGTCAAACACCAGTTATTTAAAAGTTCATAAACAGCGGAAGATATTTCAAGTTACTGAACATAAATAAGAAGTCTATTAACTGTCAGTACGTAACTTGCCTACACCGATTACGAATCGTTACTAAACATTTAATAACTTACCATGGATTTCGACGATTATATATTTAATTGTTTAATATCTTGAAATAGTATTATTTAAGATAACATTGATTACAAAAAAATTTGATAAATATTTCATAAACCAGTTCATAAACGTATATTTTTGTATCATTTGATTACAGTTTTAAAAATAGGTATAATGGTATATGTAATATCGTTATATATATTAAACAAATATTACAGATAAAGAAGTAGTGTTGTTTCGATTTAAATTAACGTATCCAATATTTCAAATAATCAATGTACTATAATATTATGAATATAATATATTTTCTTATAAATATGATTCGAATTATATTAGGTTATACAATTTTATATTTTATAAAAACTTTAAGTTCAAATCGGCACGTGTTAAAGTTATGGAAATGGGTTGAAAATGTATACGGTTTATTTTTAAACTATATAGAACAAAATTTTGAGTAGCAGTCTTATAAAAAAAAAAAAAAAAAATCCACCTATGAATAAGTGGCACTCTAACCTATATCAACCTAAATATTTATCACAAAGACGTAATTTTTCATTTAACAAATAAGTATTTTTTGGTGATATAATGGTGTCTTATGTTTAATTATAGTATGTTTATAATATAAAAATGTATGATTAATGGACTTACCTTTATAACCTATAAATTGATAAACAAAATTATTTGATTATATTTTTTTGATATAAAATATAAATAAATATGTTATGTAGTAATTTATAGAAATAATTCGTGTTGATTATTTAAATATTTTTTTTTATAGATGGATAATATTAATTTTGTAGTAACAAGACACTTTTAAATGCGGATTTGACTAGTACCTACTATGTCTAACCACTGCAAAACGCATTGATATTAGTATAGACACCGTTTGTAGTATAAATTGAAGAAAACCATAAATATCTCTTAAAATAAAATTTAGTAGATAATAGAATAATCGGAAGTATCGTAGTAGAATTTGCAAATTTAAAACTTTTATATGATAACTATTTGTGAAGCAAATCTATTGAATGTGTGGGTTACAATGTTTAAATCATATAAATGTCTGTTCAGTGATGACCTGGTTATAACTATTTTATTAGGTTTATAAGTTTTTTATTTCAATACAAATGCTGTTCATGATATAAATTATATAATTGCCTTTAAATGTATTTTTGATTTCATCTGTTGAAAAAAGAAAATTGTACAAATTAAATATTGATAAAACACAATAAACCACTTTTAAATGATTAATAAATAATAATTTAAATAATACAAATATACACATTGTATCTTTCATTGTAAAGTTTATGTATTGTTAGTTTTTAATTCACTTAAAAATATGTTTAACTCATTAAACATATTTTGAATTTTTAAATTTTATATTATATATAATTTTAATGGGAATTTCTTTAAATTTTTAAAATGTTTTTTTAAATCTTTAAGTTCTTCTGATTATATGAATTCCAAAATTTGTGAATTAATATATGCCAGTTATTACTAAATCAAATTTATTATTTTAATGTAACTAATAATCAATTGTTCTTAAAATAGTCTACTATAATATAACATTTAGCCTTGTGAGCGTGTGTGTGTGTGTGTTAATTTGTTTCATTCAATATTAGAACAGTCGTAGACATCTATGACAGTAGTTACGTTTATTATTTATTTTTTTTTTTATTTTAATGTTCGATTAATTTTTTTTGAATTAGTATATAATATTTTATACTATCATACAGTATATGTCATACAATGAACATGATGTTTGTTATTTCACATATTAATTAAGTACCTATTTTAAAACTATTAAAAACCAGGACTTATATCTCTAGGAGCAGATGATATAATATATTTACAAATAGATATTAGTTGATTCAATCAACTTTAATGTAAGAAAATAGAATCTAATATTACATCTGTTATCTTACCTATACATTCTAAAAGTAATAGAAAATTTTTAAATTAAATACATATTTTTATAAATGTATAATAATTTTAAATTAATTTCCACAAGTTAGAAGCCGGTTGGGAAAGTTCCCTGGCAAAATTCTGTTGTTCTTTATTATTTAAGTAAAATTCATTATGGGCGATATTTGCTCGTTGGAAAATTGAACCTATTTGGTACCTTATATCAAGGTACCGATTTGATTGTTTGAAGTATGTCTTAAGTTTTTCAACAAAAATATAATAGTAGGTATTATACTACGAGGTGTGGCTATTTAAAAGCGGCAGACATACTTAAGGGCTTGATATCTGAAGAGTTGCAACACTGCTTCGTAAAATGGAGAACACGTATGGAACAGTGTATAGTAATGAGTAGGGAGTATACAGAAGGGGATCACATTTAATAATTGTAATTTTACAAATAAATTATTTTTATAACAATAACTCCGTTTTTAAATAGCCACGCCTCGTATAAGTCACAATATAATATTCCGTGTATTTTGGTTTTTAAAAATAAACACAGATAATAAAATAAATGGGAAAAGGTTTGATATTTTGTATAGAATAACAATCTGAACAATCATCACAAGGTTGTACTTTTTATTTAACATTTATATTTTTTTTGGTAATATTAAGGTATCAATATATTGCAGGCGTGCCCAACTCATGGCCCGCGGAAGTACTCCAACCGTCACATTAAATATCGTGAAATTAGAAAGTTGATAAAAACTTTATAAAAACTAAACATATTTAAACATATACTGTAATTTAAAAATATATAATATAAACTTAAGTATAGATCATAAATTTCGTTAAGTGAAATAAACAAAATATTATATTTTTTGTACTTATCTGACTGAACAAAAAAACTGTCAATGCATAGGGGTATTAATATATCCTTTATTTGGGAAGAGGTCTACACTAATATAGAATGAGATAAGATGGCCGACAAAGCAGCGAAAGAAGATGCATAATCAAATAATCATATACAGCTTCTTGATGTATTAGCATATTTTCACATCAAAATCCATATTAAAAATGCAATCCAAATAAAATGACAAATCCATTGGTTAATTCAACGTACTAAACTCAGAAAAATCAAAAACTCAATTGATTTTTGGTAAAATCCGAATCCTAGCAAAAGAAAAATCATTTTGATTAACCGTTTCCAGATAACCCATTCAAGGTTAACTCAAAAGTGCTTTGTGGAAAAAGAAGAACCTCATCAGTTAACAACCTGTGGGTTTATACTTACAGTTATAAACTTCGCGAGATGGCAGGACGGCTTTGTCGTTAGCGGTGGCCTCTCCCTGCCATCTTAGCATCAGCATAGGCCGAACGATGGACGGTGCCCGTAAGAATCTCGAGCTTCTTTATGTTAATTGTCAATTTCATTCTTAATTATGTGCGTTATTTTTTAACCAAGATTGGTTGTATATTTAAGTTAATAAGCGGTTTTTCGTAATCTTGAGTAGTTGTGTTTTATTGATAAATAAGTTAACACAATCAAACATATACAAATAGAGTGCTATCAATACATCAACGACATCAACAAATATAACATTTCACTCAACATCGACGAATCATTAGGACCTGATACTAAAAATATCAAAAATATGATAACCGTCTTGAGAAAAACCTACTTATATTATACAATATGGCAAACATAGCTGTATGATAATATTACTGTATGAGTTGTATAATATATTAAATTAACTTTACTATGAATTCATGTTTAGTATACTATAACGAGTTTTTACTTTTTATACATAGCCAACTTCATATTAAGCATTATGAAACCAACAACTAATAAGCTATCTTGTTGATGTTTTTTTTTTCAAAACTTTAGAATACATTAATACATCGATATATTTCAATTATCAATTTCTAATGCGGCACGCATGTTGAAAATGGTTGGGCACACCGGTATCACAGTATATAATATATGCATGTATGATTATTGAACTTAGCCGAAACATTAGGTCCATCTAAACAAAAATAAATATTGAGTTAGTACGAGTATCATATACATTTTGGTTTATATAAAAACAATTACGTTTTGAAATTATTTATAGAAATGAGTATATTTTTTATGAATAGAAAAAGTTTGCTTTGAATTAACCACTCATTCTTAAATGCCAATTTGACTAGAAAAAAGTACTATTATAGCAGTAATTACGTTTTGACCAATTCTGACGATGCCAATCGATTTCTGTACGTTTTTCTCATAAAAATCGATGTTTAACTCAATTTGGTAAACAATATCAGTATTATGTTTTGGAATTTCACTCTTTATTTAGGAATGTACTTAAAATATGTTTATATGTGTCACTGTTCCTATACTTTATAAAAAGTTTTCGGTTTCCGCTAAGCAGCACCTAGGCGTTTCAATTCCTTAAAGACCATCGCCCGGCGTCAACCATATTGGTCAATTGTAAGAAGTTTAACGATACTTTTCCTGTCTTCTACTATAAAGTTGTAGTGTTTAAGTTATTGTTATTATTGCGTATTACATGTTACTGTGTTATCAATTGAAAGATACATAATATAAATTCTAATTGAGTCCGTGTAAAAAGTGATTTTAAACGATATTTTTCTAGGAACCTAACCCTGACGTTAAACGATGGAAACATATTATTTCTGTTGTTTTGCAGTATCTAATCCAATAGTTTAAAGGGAATAGAGTATTTTCGTAAATTCTTATATTAGTATTTAATATATGCAATGTTATTTTTAAAATAAATTGCAGATTAAATATATGCTATATTTCATGCAACGTATTTATTCACATCATTCTATGTTATGTCTAAATCGATGATAGTTATAAATATAATTTATTAATATTAAAATTTATTAAACTTGATAATATAGTATGTAACATTGTGGAGTAGTTTAGCAATGTCATCCTGAATTTTAATATTTTATACCATACAGCTATACTCTAATTATCAATAAAAAAATATACCTCATATTGTAATATTTGTTTTATGTTGTTTTTATATTTTATATTACAATATAATAAGTTATAAAATATAATTTTTTTTTACAGGTATCTATGCTTTTATTGAATTTTTTTAAAAAAAAAAATGTATCATTTAATTATTAATAAAATATTTATTTTACAATGAACATTGATCATCTTATTATTTAATAACGAAAAAAAGAAAACTGCATATATAATTGATATCAAATTTTTATTGCAATCGATCTGACAAAATAAATTGTTTCAACCTAACATAACAGAAATAGAAATTATTCATATCATCATAAATGTATAACAAAAAATTATTAAATTTAGAAATAACACTGACGGACCGTCTCTGCTTCGAATCGTTTTTTGTGTGCAATGATTTATCACTGAATTTAACTTTATTGCATCCATTACATTAACCTCACTTAATTGCAATGTATACTTGACATATTCTTTTCGTTTTTATAATGAATGCGGTCAAGTGAAAACAATTTAAGTGGTCTCGATGTGGCCTTTGTTTAAGGGGCAACAACTAGGCAATTCCTAATTAAATTTATTCTGCCTGGATCTACGCATTAATCGGAAATTACCATTAGTATGAATGGTGTTCATTGTGGATACTGTCTAAATCTTCGTTATCAGGAATAAAGTAGTACATGTTTAAACATTTAATTGAACCCTAATTTTTATTACATTACTTTAATTAAAATATATTACATATGTTTTGTTGTAAACACAGAGGAGTTTAATAAAACATATTTTTTTTACATTTCACATGGGAGTTTATAATGCAGTTTAATATTCTCAATGCACATAGGAGGGACATTAGACATAAATTTAAATACGACTCACATAGGAGGTGAATATGTTTATTGTTTAATGGATAAAAATGTTTCTGTTATGAAATATTTATCACTAGATGGCATTTTATTCTGAATTCAGGAATAATAAAACATAAATTTGGTGATTTTTCACAAAGGAGATCAATTCCCGTGAACGACGAAATACCAATTTAATACCTACATGCACATGTAATATACTCTATAACAATACAAAATTCAATACCTCTATGAATTTAACTGCATATACGCTTATATTTTTGATGCAATTAAATTAAGCTTATGTTGTCTGATTTCAATTTTGAAAAAAACATTTGTATTTAGCAGAAAAATGTCTGCATATCTTATAATACATAATTTTCTATTTTTTATTTTTAGTTTAATAGTTATAATGAAATGATAAAATCTATATTTTCTAGTTATTAATTACAGTTCAAGATTATATAAGATTACATTTTTTCAAAAGGCTCTGTTAATTTATTGTTGAATTAAATTTTTTTTTTTAGAATTTAAATCAAATGACTTAAACTACCGTTAATTTAGTAAAAATATTATGTCTTTTGAATTAAAATTTACAATAATTGAGATGCAAATACGTTATAAATGCTAGTATTAATTAAAATTTGTATTTTTGATAACCTAAAATATACTATCAATATTATTCAAAGAAACATATATTATTAATTTATTTACAAAAATATGCCAGTTATATTCTTTTGTATTGGACAGATAACATTCTTCACATACTTATATTAGGTACTGAACGTTTAAATATGATAAAAATAAACAATTTTGTGAACTTACAGAAAATATTGGCTACAAAAAATAATAAAATATTAAATAAATATAAATTAAAACATGTTTACTATTTTTGTATAATGATTAATTTTAATGACCAACATATGGTATTTTTATCTGAAAATATTTTGATTGTGTAATATTTATCGATAAAATATTAATATTATATTATAAGCTATAATAATAAAAATCCAAAAAATGTATTTAAAAGGTTATAAATATATTTGTTAGCACTCAGCTGTAATGATGGACACAATTATACATCATTAAAATAAATACATTTAACGAAACTGATTAAATATAATAGACTATAATCACCACATTAATCACTACATGCCGAGGATTGGGACATGCCGCAATCACTCTTTGATGTCAACCAAAGGCGGCATCTCACAATCACCGTCTATTTAAGCACATAACACATACACAACGGCGCTCAGTCGCTCTCTCTATAAGTACACCGTCAATATAACTTTTTTTTAAATATTTTTTGTTTTTTTTTTTAATAAAAATAAAACTTAAATTATATCACGACATCGTCAACAAATTTTTGGTATATCATTTCTACCTATACAATCCTAATTCAAAAAAAAAAGTAGCCTGTGTTTGCGAAAAGATTGTATATATTTTTCAATTTTTCCACGCCAAGTGCTTGTTTTACCGTTGATGGATATCCGAGAACGCGTCTGGAGCTGTTAAACTTGAGGCATTCTAGTGTGATGTATTTGATGGTAATTTGTTCATCACAGACTTCACAGACTTGGCAATCTACTTTTGTAAGTGAAGTATGTTAAATTTATATGAGCGGTAAAACATCATAATGATAAACAAATGGTAAAAATATTATTTTTTTTATTATTACTTATAATGGTTTTATTAGAACACACTCTCAGTGCATTATACTAGCATGTGTGATAAACCATTTTATGTTTTCCAATACTCAACTTTTTGACATCCCAGTCATTGTCAAAATCTTATGTATATTTAAAATATTGCAATAGCTAATAAAAATAACATATACTGTATGATGATATATGTGATAGATTTGAGAATTCCAGGGGAACTGTCAACAAAACTCAAAAATATCAAAACTAAAGACAAAATAGTTTGTAAGCATTTGATATTAAAATATAATAAATTTGAATTGAAAAATTTTTCTTCTAACTTTATAAGTTATATTTTGTAATTTAAAAAGTGTTAGCAATATGTACTTAAACTTTTCCCAAAAACCTATATCATTTTTGTACACAAATACATTTATTAGTATTTAAATTGTAAACTACTTAACTTTATAAATAATAAATATCTCAAATCAATTCACAGATTTGTAATTTTAAAGGTATGTTTATATATATATTTAAATTCAATATGACATTGGATTATTTAAGATTAAAAAAAAATTATATTTACTTTTTAATACTGTTATACTCACTATGTTTTTTACAATAATTCTCTGGTAATATTTTGTTGTCTATAATTAAATTAAAAAATAAGTACTGTGTTCTGTTGTTTTGCCTTTTATGAAGAACATCATACTTACATAAATCACTATGTATCTTCTTGTTGTATTTGAAATACTCAGTTAAATATTCTTCTACAAGGTGTAATATTTGTTTGTTTATTATAATGATAACATTTATAACATCCATACATATTGTATTATATATTTAAATTATGTTTTCAAAAAATAATAATAAAATTGTTATAATTTTTACAATAAATTTTACTCTAATTACGACTCATAGTATTTTAAAACCTATTAATAATTATTAAAATAGATAGGATGTTGTTTGTTTTGTACTAAATGAAAGAGGAAAATATAATTTACATATTGTTCATAAAAATAATAATGTCCAACATGAAAATCAGTCGAGAAGTAGAATAATTTAAATAGATTTTTATCTGAGCCGTTGATCGCGATTCCAACTAATAAAACTTATATTAAGGGGACTGCAGCATGACCATTTCTAAGGAGTTGTGTATAAGCAATACTTTGTAGCTCGGGTCTAGTTGTGCTTTTATATGTATAAAATAAATTAACGTTTGTGTACATGAGACATGGATTACTCGAAGCCCAAAACAATGATAACGAGTAACTACACAATATTATATAAAAGCGGTTATGTGTGAGGTATTAAAAATTGCCACCCGCAGCTGATATCGCCTCGCCTTGTCTTAATTCACATAATTTAATTTCAAAATTATATACTGAAATTATTTCACCTAGTTTTCACCTATATTAATGATTATTTAATCGTCATTCGCCACATGTGAAGTTTTTTCTTCTTAGGTCAAAAGTTTATTTTACATATACTGGGTTATGGCATAATTGAAGTATCGAGAACTGCAATAGAATTTTATTTAAACAAATATTTTTTTGTCATTGAATTGTTCACATTACAATAGTAGGTAGGGAAGGTATATCATAATATATTATCAAGATAGTTACGCAATATAATGTACCGACGATTAATAACCAAAAGCGTTAAACAAAGATTGCAAATCGAACATACAATTTAAGATGTATTATTATTATTGTTTTTATACAATCTTGAATTTAACATAATACTATCATGTTGTCGTTGCGATTCACAGAGAAACTCACGCGCTACACACACGCGTTGGACCATATTATAAGGAAAATAATTATAAAAAGTATACTCAATAATAAGTAAGCATATATTTTTTTAAGTGGAAATGTATAAATTATATATTATGCAGCTAACAATAAGCTCAAGATGAAGTTCCATGTATATATTAAATCTTATAGAATGCATTATGCACAAAAACACAAGGTGATGCCCATGCGGAAACTATGACGAAATCGCGGATCGTGTTAAAAATACTTCTTCATAATTCGTCATACTATACGTGGAACCTCACTGAGAGTGAGTTTTAACTTTCAACTGCGCGGAGTATGATATACGCTCATTGAAATTTATAAATGGATATTCCATGTCTATATTAACAAAAAATAGAGGAAATTTCCCTGAATAAGTAATAGAGAAAGATTGTTTTTATGAATGCCTCTCATCCTGTTAGAGGTCTTATCAATTATTATATTATAGCTTGCAATGAAATTTTATCCGATAACAAGAATAGATGATAGAAATAAAATAATATAGATCCATTTTTAATGGAATATACAGAATGGTTCGAATCACATTAAAATTTGTAAACCATAATACTTATTTAATTCACTAAATTACTTGTAAAAACTCACCGTTCTCTTTAATTTCTTCCTCGTCAGAACATTCTGTGAACGTAAATCAACGCAAAATTCATAAAATACAAATAAGCCATATAATGTATTATTATCTATAGATTATTATATATGTTAAACAATAACCCCGTATCACGTTAAACACGCTATGTGCATTGAGATTTTAATTTATATACGTTACAATTAATTTTTAGAACAGAGAGGTATTTGCATTGATATTTTTCAAAGACTGGTTCTACATTAAAATACATAGTAGACTTGTGATTCAATGTTTTATAATAAAACGATAATTTGCATAAATTTGCATAAATTTGCATAAATTTGCATAAATTTGCATAAATTTGCATAAATCATATTATTCGTGAATACGTATACAAACTCATAGGTACATACATAGATACTCCCGCCATAGCAC
>JACXSJ010004760.1:0-11162 GCA_014851325.1 Pentalonia nigronervosa | reverse complement strand
AATATTATATAATAGTTGTATTACCTATTTTTAACATAAAATAATTAATGATGGCTTACCTCTCCTCAGTTAATTGTACTGCATCGATTCCATTATTAGTATTATGCCACGATTTGTAGTGATACCACAAAGAAGAAGTAGACCCCATATTTTTCAAAATTTGACTACATATTTTACACGTCGCTGTTTCATTTGTTTCACCGCGATTAAAATATTTCCAAACGTTACTACGATTCATAGTTATTGTTCAAACGATAATAATATAAAATAAAATAATTAAGTAAATATTTATATTAATATTGTCTTATGATGTTGATAGTTGACGAATAAAATACAGACAGAACGAAAATTAACATTAAATGCCATTATGACTAGAGCGATCATAAAATCGACAGTTGAAATAATTTTATCTAATCAAAATATAATCTAACACTAATATCCACAATAAGATAAAACTTACATTGCAAAAACGTATTAAAGCCTAATATGTTCGAGGTAATTTAATACTCTCAACGATAAATAATTACATAACATATTATGATAAAATGATATAACTTTACTAACATTTTTGAGTCAATGAGTCAAACTATTATTTTTTAATTTTAAGTTTTACCGTCTTAAATGAAACAGTCTAATACCTATAAATTAAATAACAAATAATTAATCAACAAGTTTAAAATATCCGGATTATTCGGATTATTCGGATAATTCGGATTTTATCCGTTTATTATTTGGATTCGAATATCCGGATTATCCGAATAGTATTGGAATCCGGATATTAGTGACGCCACTAATTTTATTATTGATTAATGTATTTAAGTATTTGTTATTAAGTTTGAACAGCAATTAATTTTAATACACACATTCATATTTAAAATTGCAAGATCTTAACAAATTATTATGTTATTTGATAGCTATAAAAAGAGGTATAATTATTATTTTTAAATAAAAAAAAGTAACTGATTAATGCATTGACGAACAGTGAGGATTATTAGGAATTATAAAAAAGCATGCATAATTTAATCATTGTTATAGTAATAGTTTTTTTAGTACTGCTATAACAGTAGTGTCCCATTACTTCAAATTTTGTATATTTGTACAGCAAAAATAGTATATAATACTTATAAATAGGTAGGTATTATATAAATATATTGTTATTGATACTATGAAAATAAATTACAGTCTAAATATAATTAATAATTATCAATGTAAACAATGTTTTATCTAATATTTGGAAATTAATATCTATATTTTATAATATAATTATTTTAGAAAAATTATATCTGCCTTATTTTGTCAGTGCCTAATGTTGTTTTATGTTGTATGGAGACAATACAACATGGTCTTTTATATGGTACCGTTGAAAATGTCACTGTTATAGCAGTATATAATGTTTCTTTTGGTAGGTTTTTTGAATACTGCAATAGTAATACTTTTTCATGACTGTCCGTCAATGTGTTAAGATTTTTACTAATTTAAGTTACTTTTATTTTCTTATTGACTTGTAGCTTTTAGGAGTTGAAACAAAACATAGTTAACTTATCTAGCCTTGGAAAATAGTATGACTAAATAGTATGAGTGAGATAGGCGACTTAAGTGAGACCGAAGAAGTAAAAACTAGAAATTAAGCTTATGAATTTAGATTTATATGACACAACCTGATTAATAAATATACTAATGGTTAGGTGTAAAAAAATTGGTATAATGCATAATTAGTGTACATTTAGTGCATAACTATTGCCAGATATATACATTCACAATGCCAATCATGATCATGAACTAAGATAATACAATAGAAACTAGAAACTAGAAACTCGATATTCTGATTATTAATTAAATATATATTATTTACCGATTCATAGGCACAAATTAGACCTGAATTGTTTGGGGGTGGTAAAATTATGTATATCTCACTATTGATTGAATATGCAGCATATTTACATCAATTTAATCAATGATTTCACTAACCTCTGGAGTCATAGTAGACTCACCTCTCACAAACAAACACACCCACACATACATAAACACATTTCAAACTATAAATAATGGATTTTTGTAACACAATTTTAACATTATTATTTATTTGTATATTAACTATTTAACTAATGTATTTCATTCACAAAGTAAATAACTATCTTATTATTACAATATAATATTATTCAAGTTATAACCAATATAACAAATACAAATAACATACATTTGACGTTTGATATCGGTTAATAAAAATTGGTATATGATATATTACTTTAAAAATATTTTCCTTATTTGTGTATTGTGCTTATCTAACATTGATTCTGTTTTTATGTTATTTACAACATCCCTCTTCATATTTAAAATGGATAAGTCAGTAAAATATTATTTTAATATATCTACTTGTCTTGTCATTAACTAAATTTAATTTGTTGCATACTTGAAGTCTGCGTTCATGTGATGCAGAACTTTTGGAACTGTAACTGCAACTTGAAATAACTTATTCAAATTAGGAAAAGCCTCTTTTTGAATTGTTTTTTTATAAAATAAAGGAACTATTTTATTTTACAACGATTTAAATTTGGCGGGAAAACAATCGAACACGAGAAAGAATAAATACGTACGTGACCGTTTCTTCCAAAAGTATTTGTGTTACTTCCATGGACCCGTGTAGTTGTGTGCCCCCCACCCCGTTCAACATAATTGATGTCGTAGTCGATTCTTGTGGTTAACGCAATAACGCGCTTCATGTCCATCTTTCTCTATCACTCGGTTCAAACGCGGATGGTTTATTTTTTATAAGTTTATAACTATTTAGTTTTAAGGAACAACGCCATGGTAAGTCGTTTATTCTATCGTTATTCGTTCGTTTTAAGTCGCCCTTTACGTTCCTATCGACCATTACTCATTATTCGTGTTGATTATATCCTGGCATTAGTAAGCCGTGTGCTCACACTCTACCCTCTAGCCATGCCCGGCCATGTGGACTCTTGTTCATTAAACAATAGTTCGTAATTTTGCGTTCAGATATTTAGTTTCAAGACTTACGTGCATTCAGCTATCCTAAAACATCTTCACTACGATTTGCCGAATGGTCCAATTTCTTTGTTGAAAATTGCAACATTTCTCAACCTAACCTCACTTTTGCAATGATGATGTTCACTACTTTCAATTTTATATTTTCAGACTAAATTTCGGTACTTGTTTAAAATAATATCCTTTAATTTTGTATCAATCGATATATCAAGAAATCCACCGTAATATTTTTGTAGGCACATGCTATTTCTTTTAACTAAGACACCAATGACTCATGATTGGTCTTATAATGAAGATAAAACTAATTATTCACATTAATTCATAGTATGTTAATCATCCAGCACATCAATATATATATATATATATATAAATATATGAAACCACATATACATGATATATACATATTTCCCAAATAATATCTACCCTTACTCGTACATTGTTGTTAAGTTTGTACTTATTGTTAATATAAATAAAATACATTCTATTTTTATTTAATTAAAAATATTTCATATATTAAATATTTATAGGCTTTATCTGCAGCTCGGCCGTTAGTTTCTGTATACAGTGAAAAAAATGAGGAAACTGGAGAAACTGTTGCTCTTGCTACTGTGTTCAAGGCGCCCATCAGACCAGATGTCGTTAGCTTTGTACACGACAATGTCTCAAAGAACAGTAGACAACCTTATGCAGTCAGCAAACTAGCTGGTAAGAAATGTTTTTATTTTATGATTTGTTAATCATGTAGTTTAGATTTTTAAATATTTTAAGGTCATCAAACTAGTGCTGAATCATGGGGTACTGGTCGTGCTGTTGCTCGTATTCCTCGTGTCCGTGGTGGTGGTACTCACCGGAGTGGTCAAGGAGCTTTTGGTAACATGTGTCGTGGTGGACGAATGTTTGCACCTACACGTGTATGGCGCCGTTGGCATAGAAAAATTAATGTTACACAAAAGCGATATGCTACAGTATCAGCTATTGCTGCCTCTGGTGTACCTGCTCTTGTCATGTCAAAAGGTAACTATATCTAATTATATTGTTTATATGCACCAAAAATGTCCACGTATGAACTTTGTATTATCAGTTTCCTATGTTTTTTTTTAATGTGTGCTAAATTAAATAATTTCATCAGCGTACTCTGGTAAAAATGAATTGTTTCTGGAGTTCCAATGGATTTAGACAAATTTAGTATAATAAAAATGCATTTTATTTTCTACTTAAAACGAGATTATAAGAATAGTAAATAAATAAGACATTAATTATATACAAAAAATGATGACATTGCTTAGAGCACTGGGTTATGATATCCTGTGATTACTTACACGTTGACAAAGTCTGATTACTAATTTGTAATAAGTCTTAATAATTTGATTTGATTTTAACCTCTTAAATAAATCTTATTTCTAACACAAAATTAATAGATTTAATAATAACTACTGATATTAAATTAATTTAAAATGATGATACTCTTTACAGAGCATTGGGTTATGATTTCAATGATTACTTTTATGTTGACGCTGTCTGATTATCTCTTAAGCAATTAATTTGTATTCTTGGAAAAATCCTATTAGGTACCCTAAACACAATTATTATTTTGTACTTTGACTACGTGATATGATATTTCATTAATCTGATTGGTTATATATTTATTATGTCACCAGGAATTGTTTTTAGAATGAATGAATATACTTATATATTGTATAGTTCAATACTTAATATGCATTTGTACAAAATCATTTAATCGTTTAGTGCATAGGTTAATGTTGTACTTTCTAGGTGTTGCCTCATCTAATATAAATATTAGTGGTGGCAGCTAGAGTATCAAACAAATCACCATAATTTTATTAATACTAGTTTCAAGATTTATCAATATTTGAATATTCCTAATTAATTTGCACATTGTGTAGTCGAATACACGTGTATTTGTACAAAACATTTTGATCGTTTAGTGCATATATAAATTTTGTGCTTTCTAGGCGTTGCCTCACTTAATATTTATATTAGTGGTGGCGGCAAGAGTATCAAACATTTATTAATCAAATAAAAAAAAACATTTCGTTTATTAGTTATGTTACTTAATAAACTAATAATACAATTGTAATTTTAGGTCATTTGGTACAAGAGGTACCTGAATTTCCATTGGTTGTTTCTGATAAGATCCAAGAATACACTAAAACCAAGCAAGCCACAATTTTCTTACACCGTATCAAAGCATGGAAAGATATCCAAAAGGTTAAATTATTATTTTAATATTTCTACATAATACACAATTTATTAAATTAATTTGAATTGTATCTTATTCTACTTTTAGGTGATCAAGTCTCGCCGTTTACGTGCAGGTAAAGGAAAAATGCGTAATCGTCGTCATGTTCAACGTAGAGGTCCATTGATTGTTTACAGTAAAGATCAAGTAAGATACGATTAATTTATTTACATTTATTTATTTTAAAAATAATAGTAATAGTAATTAATGCACATTTTATAATAAAAGTTTTTTTAATTGTAATTATTATAACTGAACATTAATTGTGCTATACAAAAATGGTCTGATCTTTCCTAGTCGGCTTTTGCTTATATTGGGGACAAACTTTCCAAACAATTTATAATAATTCTTTTTAAAATAATAAATCCCTGGCATCCTGAAAAAAAAATGTTAAAAAATAAAGTAAATTCTCATGCACATAATAATGTCCAACATTCATATAAATAATTCTTTGAAATGTTACTGTACGCGTGCTAAATAAAATTTTTTCATTTCAAGGCGTACTCAGGAAATTTATTAATTCTAATTCTTTTGGGTTCCATTGAAGTTAAACATTTTTTATGTCACCAATATTATTATTACTGCACAATATCACACTTGTGATGTTTATTTATAATATTTCTGAGTGGTCTTTTTGTGCAAAATAAATCAGATTATTTCATAGTCGCTGCTATAATTAATTATTTATTTGCTGCATACCCAAAATAATTATAAAACATACCCATGTATAAATTAAACTTAAAGATTACTAATTATTACATTCTAAAAGATGTATTTTGCATTAAGTTATTTAGGTTATAGACCATCATGAAGGTAACTCATTGTACAATGAAAGCACATAAAAATGTCCAACATGCAAATAGATATAATCTTTGATATGTTACCGTAAGTGTGCTAAATAAAATATTTTATTTCAAGGCGTACCCTGGAATCATACTATAAAACTCTTTTGGGTTCCATTGAAATCGAACATAATTATGAATACTAAAATAAAATACCTATTGTTGCACAATTTCACACTTAGATAATTAATTTTTGATTCTTATATGTGGTCTTTTGTGCAAAATTAAAATTTGATTATTTCACAGTCGCTGCTATAATTAATCATTTATATGCTGCATACTCCAAAATAATTATAAAAAAAAATTCTTTTAATAAATTATGCACAGTCACACACTTATATAATTTTGTAACAATATTATGAGTGGTCTTTATGTGCTAAAGCAAAACTGGTAGTTTCACAGTCGCCACTGTATTTAATGTGTATTGATGGCATACTCCAAGACTAATCACAATCTTCCATAAATAGTTCATTTTGAGGTTATCTTATTTTAGTATTAAGATTGAAACCAAGATATTTAATTGGTAGGCTGACAATATAGGATGTTTCATTAAACATAAAACACTCATTATCTCAAAATGTATTAACTTTTTTTCAATTTTTTTTTCAAAATTTTAGATCTACTGTTCTAAAATTATATAATTGTTCAATATCTTTCAGCCTTATATTTATTAGGTAAACCACCAAAAACTTGATTTTCAAAAGGTAACTCATACTAAAAATGTCATAATTTAGTAAGGCTTTCTTATGAATTATGTTCAAGAAGTATTTGTGTACAAGTGTTATACCTAGTCAATACCACAGGCCGCAGCAATTGGGATTTCTGTGTTCCAGCATGTAAAAGACAATACACTTTTCAAATCAATTTAGTAAGTAAGTAGATAAGCTTAAGTTATGCCCCAAAATATCCCATTTAGAAGTATGTTGCAGTTTTCTTGCTTTAATATTGCTTCTGGTCATGATACTACTTATCGCTCATAAAGACCAGAAGTTATAAGCTCGCTACAGTTATTGTAGCGAATAGGTATAATGATTATCATTTATCACCAATATATCTTTTGGTCAAATGATATCAAATTTATTACTTATAGCTTCTGGTCTTTGTAATTGATAAATATGACTGATGCCGCAAACACGTTCAGTGGGGCGATCTGCGCGAGCCCTGCTAAATAAGGTTTATAAAATAAATTTAAGGGCATAACTTAAGTTTACAGTACTTACCGAATTTATCTGAAAAATTTAATATCTTTACCCTAGGTATAATACATTAACACATCAACACCTCCCAAAACCACCCAACTTTGATGAGTTATATCTCATCAACAGGTAAACGATAAATGAAAATTTGAACATGATAATTCATAAGAAATAAAGCCTTACTAAATTATGACATTTTTAATATGGGTTGCCATTTAAATATCAAAAGTTAAAGGTGGTTTACCTAATACATAAATATAAGGGTGAAAAATATTAAATGATTATATAATTCTAAAACTGTGTAGATTTAAAATTTTGAAGAAAAAAAAATTGAAAAAAGTTAATACTTTTTGAGATAATAAATGTTTTATGCTTAATGAATTGTCCTGTTTATGTTATATCTATCTAAAAACTAAGTTATTTATATACTATTTACAACTACTAATTTATTAAGATGCAAATTGCTTTCTATTATCAATGATTTTTTAGTTTTAAAAATGTTAATGATCAAGTAAAAGGAAGAAATAAATTAATTAGGTTGTTTTCCAAATACTTCACTTGTATTTTTACTTTCTTAAATTATTTCTAAAGAAAATAAGCCATATTACAATCAATACAAAAAAAGACTTGATTTCTATTTTACCTGTTCACCATTTAAATAATTGTATGTATTTTTAATTCTACATTTTGTTAGTTTTAATATTTATGAGAAATGTTTGATTTATGTTTTAGGGTTTAAAAAAAGCTTTCCGTAATATCCCTGGAGTAGATTTGATTAACATCAGAAAATTAAACTTGTTGCACTTGGCCCCTGGTGGTCATGTTGGTCGTTTTATCATCTGGACACAATCTGCTTTCCAAAAATTGGATAGTCTTTATGGTACATGGGATAAAGAAGCAACTCTGAAAAGCGGCTATAATTTGCCTTTCCCCAAAATGTCAAATACTGATCTGACTAGGATTCTGAAATCCGATGAACTCAAGAAGTACTTGCCAGCTAGAAGGTATGAAACGTAATTGATATTTTATACATAATTTATATTGTAGATTAAACAAAATAATCTCTGTAGCTAAATAGCTGTTTAGTATATTAGGCATTAGTACTAAATAATTGGATATGATGAGGAAATCTTGGTCCGTGTTATTGATATAATATGATAATATCCAGTTAATTTTATTTTCTGATCCAATATATAATATAATTTGATTTGTACAAGTGTTTTAAAATTAATCTATATAAATTTAATGCTTAATTATGATGAGAAAAAATGCTTGGTCCGTGTTCTTGACGTCATATGATAATATCCAGGTTTTATTAAACTTCTGATAAACTCTTAATTATTTTAAATTTAATGCTTAATTATGATGAGAAAAATGCTTGGTCTGTGTTTTTGATATTATATGATAATATCCATGTTTTATAAAACCTCTGATTTAACTTAATTAATTTAAAGTAGTTTTTTATCAACTCAAAAAAAAAACATTCATACATACTTATAATGCTTGTTTATTGATTTAATTATTGGATGTCATGAGCATTAAGAAAGTTGTTGAGTACTTGATTCTGATCCATTTAATTGTACATTTAACTTGATTTTCTATAAATATTACAATAGTTTTATTTCTTAGTACTTGTGTAACATTTTTCAAATTTGTTACTGTATTACAACTCATCTAATTTGTGGATTTACAATAACAAGCTTAAAAAAGTTCAATGCCAAAGTTGGAAATTAGTAATTATACAGTTCATGTTTTATCTTAGATATAAAACATTTATTATTATTGTGCTTATCATAAACTTATACTTTTAATACTTGCCTTAAAAATCCAACAATTAACTTTTAATAATAATTAAAAGCTTCAAAGTTGGATATGATGTAAATTTTGATATTGAAAATGCAGTGATTTAAAAAAAATATGCTTTGTTTTAATTTCTGATCCAATAAATTCAATTTGATCTATGCAATGTATTTATCAGTAATAAAATATAAATAGTTAAGATACAAATGGTATGTTAACATATTCATACTATCAAATTAACTTAAATATATTAGTTGGATATGACAATTATTTTTTATTGAAAAAACATTTATTATTACTTTAATGATTTGCTTTGTTTTAATTCTAAATCCAATAGACTATACCATATTATAAATTATTTACCTTACTACTTTAATTTACTTTATAATTAATAACATATACATTATTATGCTGTATTTAGCTGCCTGGCCATGGTCGTCAACTTAATATAGAATGTACAAATACCTTTAACATTCAAATAAAGGCATTTTTTTATTCATATAAGAATGGGTTGTCCTTATATCTTAGTAACCATGGTCAGACAGACGTCTAGACACTTGGTATTATAAATATAAGTTTTTAAAACTATTATATTAAGTTCATTGTCTGTATTATATTGAAAGAATTATAATACATTTTTTTCATGGAATGGTTGGAAATGACGAAAATAATTTTAGTGAATAATGATGATAGATAAAAAATATGCTTTGTTTTAATTCCTGATCCAACTATTTAAGTTTAATTAGTATCAATTTGAATAACTTGTATTACAATTAAATGGGCTTACAAAAATCAATTTTTAACTGCTTTTATTTTTAGGAATGGATCAATACGTCGCACTCGTAAATTGAACCCATTGAGACATGTACGCACCATGCTTAGATTAAATCCTTACATAGCTGTTCAAAAACGAGTTGCAAGCAATGAAAACAAATTAAGAACACTGGCTCGTGAAACTTACTTAGCCAAGAAAGAAGGTGTAAGTAAAATATTCATATTTACATTTATTTTATGATATAGGCCTACAAGTGGTTAATTTTGTAATTATTTTCAGAGACCAACCACTGAGAAGGGTGAAAAATTGTTGAAACGTTTCATTAATGAAAAGAAAATGTTACGTGCTGCTAAAATCAAGGCCAAGAAGGTTATTGCTGTTAAGGGTTTACGTGAAATTCATGAAAAGAAATTGGAAGCATATAAAAAGCGACTTGCAGCACGTGGTGGTGCTCCACCTACCAAAAAGTGCAAGAAACAATTACCCAAGCCAAAACCTAAGGCTGAGGTTAAAAAACCTGCACCTGCTACCAAGGCTGCACCAAAAGCAAAATCGACCGGTAAAGCTAAGGCATGATTGGACTAATAAACAAAATTATTATAAAAGCTATTGTTTTTATTTCTCTGTATATTCTTTTCCTTGCATACATATTTGATGAATAACTTTGTTCAAAAACTAAACCTATGTAATTTAATACTTCTGGTACATCTAAGTTTGGATATATAAATCCTTATGAGTGTATTGGCATTTATAGTAATGAATCGTTTAAACTGTACCTCTAAAACAATTATTCATTGTAGTACAACTGCTATTCAACTTAAAATAATAATATAGAAGCTTAGCTCTGATTAATTTTTATCCAATAAATGATATTCCTGGTCGTTGGACATTTTTGTATTTGTTACGTTTTACCTGTTTTATATTAAATTAATAATAGTAATTATTATAAATAATCATGAAAGTCATAATCTGTTCTGATAAATATCAGCCATGTCAATTCTTTCTGAATAAAATTGAATTTGTGAGTGTGTATATTGTATTTGGTGTTGTACCATTGATTTTGGTACTTCAAAACATTTGCTACTAGCAGAGTTGGGCAGAAACAAATCAAAATAATGAATAAAAAATAAAAGCATGAATAACTGATTTATTTATGAATAAAGAATAATTTTTTATTCTGAATAATTGTGGTATACTGAATAAAGAATAACATTATTTTGAATAGTTTTATTCGTGAATAAAACAATTATTCAGAATAAATATATTCGTTAAAACTAAGAATA
>JACXSJ010004759.1:0-11166 GCA_014851325.1 Pentalonia nigronervosa | reverse complement strand
TTTTATGGATGTTATCTAACACTTTGGCTCTTCCAAATATTGAACAAAGAATGCAAAACGTTCATATCAACAAACAGTTTAGTTCTTGTTCGGCTTTTGAATCGTTTTTTGGAAGACCAATGAATGTAAGTATTCATATTCAATTACATTTATATTTGCCGTTTAGCTTCTCGTCTCATTTTTTCTGTTTTCGTTTCTTCTTTTGTTTCAGACCACATCAGAAATAGTAACTAGCGTTAGCGGAACTGATACATTCGATAAAAAAAAATATTGTAAAATTTGTTCTCAAGGAAATGAAAAAATGCGGCGAAAAACTCGTTTCTTTTGTACAAAATGTTTAAGCGCAGTATGCCAACAACACTCAAAAGTAGAATATATATGTTTTAGTTGTGTTAAAGAAACAAAATAAAATATAGTATGTAAAAACAAAATTAAGTATTATTTTCACATTTCACGATTTTTTTCTAAATTCTTTATCTTTATACAAATACTTTGAAACGTAAAATATGTAACAAATTAAAAAAATTAAAATAATTTCTTACATAGTGTATAAATACGTTACAAAAATGTAATACATACGTTTAAAGACAGAAAAAAGTTTATGGGTCTGGTCAGACTCATGGGTCACGAATATGTTTCTCGGGATATGTGCTCAACGGAGGGATACTATAGGTTTCCGTAATTTAATCAATAAAAATGATAATGTGATAATACCTACTGGCTCGTACGAGTTAAGCGAATTAATGTATGTTATACGGAAATTAATGCCCGACTATATAATTTATTTCAAATTAAAAGCAAACATTAATTCATTGAAGTGTATAATTTCGTGTAGCCACGAAATAGACTTTTCAGTCAAGAATAGTATTGCGAAATTGTTAGGTTTTAGAAATATCGTGTACACCACTGATGCTACTCATGAATCTGAAAATATAATCAACATAATGAAGATAAACTGTATAAGAGTAGAGTGTAATTTGATTACCGGCTCATTTTGTGACGGAATACTGAGTCAGATTATACACGAATTTTATCCAACCGTGGCTGTAGGTTATAAAATCGTCGAAGTACCTAAACATCCAGTTTTTTACAGTTTCAACACGAGTGTAAAAAGTAGAGTAATTATAGAACTAAAAGATCAAAACAATTTTCTAATTTAATTTACGTGGTGAACCGATAACAGTTCATCTGCAAATATCGCGCGGATATGGGCCTTATATTTAAAATAAATAAAAGTGTAATCAAGAAACCTAACAGTGTAGTATCAGGAGTAAAGAAGAAGACTAAACCTAAAATAATCAAAACTAAACTCACAAAAAATAATTTAAATTTCCTCCATTCTCTACAATGACGGATGACTCATATTTATATGTGACAGCCGACTATGTCGACGATTATTAAATAACGCAAATGCAATATCATTCGTTCGCGCCGTATTCAAATATGACTGTCGAATAATGATGAAATTAGAATAAATGTTTTAAATCTGGATTCTTACACTTTACCGTGTGAGAGTTATATTTACATTGAGGGAAAAGTAAATAAACCCACCGATGCAGTCGGGGAAATTCGTTTTTCAAAACAATGGGTTGGCGTTTTTATTCTTCGAGATGCGATATAAGATAAACGGAATAAAAATACAAAAATTGAAATCACCCGGAGTAACATCTTGTTTTAAAGGATACTGTTCGTACACTCCAAACGATTTGAACACGCTAGACAACTCTGGCTGGG
The DNA here is from genome assembly GCA_014851325.1 of Pentalonia nigronervosa. NCBI lineage: Eukaryota > Metazoa > Arthropoda > Insecta > Hemiptera > Aphididae > Pentalonia > Pentalonia nigronervosa. Next base: position 9,432 of record JACXSJ010004759.1, on the reverse strand, counting down.
ACTCAGAAATGGACGGCGAAGACAGTAAAAATTTTATGATCAACAATCTATTTACTGGATGCATTCCTCTAAAACATTTATTCGGATTTTGTGAAGATTATAAAAAAATATTACTTAATTGCAGTCAACAACTGATTTTAAATCGCGCGTCAACCGATTTAGATGCGATACGTGTTGTAGGCAAAGGCGCTACTAAGCACGTTGATCAAAATAAAAAAATTACAATCAAACTGACTAAGGTGACCTGGAAGATCCCTATTATCAAAGTCAGAGATAAAGAAAAATTAAAACTGATAAAACTAATAGATTCTCACAAAACGTTATCATGCACGTCCAAAACTTGGGCTCTCTGTGAATACCCTGTGCTCCCCAGAAACACTTCTCATTCGTGGACGTTCAATTTCAGCAGCCTGCTCGAAAAACACAGATTTGTCTTGTTTGGATTGCAAATATATAGAAGAAAAAATATAGAAAATGATGCTGAACGGTTTGATCAATGTTAACTCAAAAATCTTAAGGTGCACTTAAATTCCGAAGTATATCCCTATGAAGACTTTCGAACCGATTTTAAAAATAATATAACGAGTATACTGTATAAGGCTTATACAGACTTTCAAAAATCATATTACGAAAGAGACCATTGCGAGCCTTTATTATGAAAACATATTTTTCAAAACTATGTTTCAATCATCGTTGTTGATTTATCGCATTAGAATGATAACGTTAAATCGTCGATCGTAGACCTGCGAATAAAATTTGAAACGAATACAGTTATTCCAGAAAAACTACTGCTTATTGTTTAATACTACACGATCTGGTTATAATTTATAATCTATTTAGCGGAGATGTTAGAAAATTGTAAATTTTACACCTAGTATAGTTTTCTTAATAATTATAATCTTATTTTCTAATAAATGAAAAGACTTGTTTTTTTAAATATCATGGTTGTTATTTTTATTTAAAAAAGTTCCGTATTCTTTATCTATATTTTACATACATTTTTTAATTATTACAAAATATTAAAATAGTATGCGTTTTACATTACGCAATGGTGTCGAGTGTGCGGCGAATGTTGATTGAGACAGTGATAGTGTTCCGAATTGAGAAAAATAATTAGGTCCATCGTTTACGTCACACGACAGTGGGCCATGATTCATATCGGGTAGCCATTGACATTTCAAATGATTTGTCGTCGGCTGTAAAAAACAAATAAAATCAATATTGTTTAAAAAAATTAATTTTTATAAATAACCTTTGCTAAAATATCGTCCTCTGGCTGATTAAATCCATCAAGTGCAGTGTGATCGCTAAACATGTTGAAGATAGCGTTTACCGGCGATTGTGTGTGCTCGACGACAGTAGGGTTTCGATTTTGAAATTTTTATCAGTAGACTAGAATAAATGTATTTAATATTTATGTAATAATATATATTGTTGAATTACTACTTGTGAGTTTCGAAGAGCCATACAAAGTTGAGCCAATGGTTCAGCTTAAGTCGCAGTAAGGGAGGGCCGACCTTAGGCTGCGGATCGACTGTTGTGGACGATAGTTCTGATTGAACAGATGCCGTCCATTATTCGGCAGTCTTGGTTTCATTCTAGATTTGACGACGTTTAAGTTAATTTTGAGTTCGCACTTAAGGAATATTCAACACACGACAAATTGTATTAAGAGATTTACTTATTTATTTCATTATCTAAAACACCGTTATAAAATAAAGAATACTATATAAAACTTGACGGAATCGCTGATTCTTTACGACTGACTATTCAAATGCATACGTCTTATCTGCGATTATGTCGTAATTAAAATCATGTATCAAAAATGTAAAAAACAATATGCTTACATGGCTAAAATATTCAAATGCATAGTATATTCTTAATGCTACAACTAAGGGTTCTCAACACCATGGTCAGGAAGTCCGGTTGGATACTTCCCTCAAGTATCTGAGGATCGTACTTGGGGGAAGGTGGGTGTGGTTTAGGGCGTTCTATCGAGCCGCGACCGATAAGGCCAGGCGCGTCTTGTCGGCACTCTCTGGGTTGATGCCTAGGTGTCGGCACAGATGCGGTCGGCACAGTTGCGGTCAATACCTTTTTGGTGGCATTTGCGGTCACTATTTTTTTTATTTCTATGAACTGGTTTTACTATACTGACATAATAATATAAAATATCAATAATATTAATAATAATTGTACTAGAGTAAAACGAAACTTTCCTTCTTTTCTGTTATTTTTATATACTATTTGGTACAACGTTATCGACGTTATCGATGTCAATGCGATAATAATAATTATTATATTACATTGCGACTACGATGGGCAAGTCATATTTTTCGATACATGTGTTTATCAGTTGTAAACAAAACGTCGCAACACACAGTAACACTAAGACGTAAGAAATGTAATCCAGCACAGATGCAGTAGGCCAAGAAATAGAAATAATCAAAACAACAAAAGGTAAGCCTTTAGCAATTTTTAATGATTATCAATTTAGAAAATATAGACAAAATGAAAATGGGACAGTTTGGGTATGTCTGAACGAAAAAAAGGATAAGTGTACGGGTCGTATGAGAACTATTAATTTAGAAATAATTAATTTTTCGAATCATTTATGTAAACCTGATGTGGCAACAAGCGAAGTAAAAAAACAATTTGATAATGCAAGAAAAAGAGTGCGAGAAGAGTCGTCATATACATCATCTCAAATTTTTCATCAAGAGATGTCCCCTTTATTCCAAAAAGGCTATGACCACGTTACGTATATTCCTACATACGCTTCCGCCAAGACAACTTTAAATAGGATTAAAAAAAGGACACTTGGTAATACATTAGATCCAAGTTCGAAAGAAGAAATAATTATACCCGATGATATTTCACATTTTGGTAACAATTACCAATTTTTATTATTTGACGATGATGTTGAAGAAAGAATTATTGCTTTTTCAAGTAGTGTTCAACGAGAAGCTGCGTCTACATATATAAATTTTTTTTTTGACAGAACTTTTAAAAGTTGTAGCAAACAATTCCTACAAATATACACAATACACGTAGATATTGGAAGCATATCGAGTGAAACAAATGTAATTCCAGTAATTTTTGTTTTGCTTCCAAACTAAACAAAAATTATATATATTCGATTATTTAAACTTATAAAAGAGCATATTTCAAATTTTAAGCCCAATATAATTACAATTGATTTTGAAACAGCAACTATTGAAGCGATTTCCTAATACTCAAATAAGTGGCTGTAATTATCACTTCAACCAATCTCTATGGCGAAAAGTTCAAAATATAGGACTGGTAGATGAGTATAGAGATAAAGAAGAAATTTGCCTTAATATTAGAATGTGTTCTGCTTTAGCTCTTATTCCACTTCAAGATATTAACGAAGGTTGGCTAATAATTATGGAAAGCAGTCCTAATAATGAAAAACTTAAATTATTTCATGACTATTTTGTAGAACAGTGGCTCGAAAATGAAATAATGTCCAAGAATATATGGAATTGTTACCAAAAAAGACACAGGACGAATAATGTTGTTGAAGGTTGGAACAGCAGATTGAACAAACAAATTAATAGACCTCGACCAACTTTTTTAGCTCTATACAAATGTCTTTAATTAGAAGCTGAGCATGGAGACTTATTGTTTAATCGACATTTTTTAAATTTAGAGGGAAAGAAAAGGAAAAAATGTTACATGGAACTCGATATTAGAATTGACAAAACATTAAAATCATATAAAGAGGACAGAGACTTAAGAAAATGTCTAAAAATTCTTTCGTTTGTTCAAATACTTGCTTAATTAAACCATACAAATTAACTGACATATCTCAATAAAACTGATGATTAAATATAATAATTTTTAATAAATATTTAAAAAAAAAAAAGTATTGTAAAACCAGTTCATAGCCCATAGGTATAAAAAAAGAGTGACCGCAAGTGCCACCAAAAATGTATTGACTGCAACTATGCCGACCGCATCTGTTCCGGAATTGATGCCTACCGTGGGCGGTCCGCGGTAGAGTAGGAGGCGTCTATTGACGAGCATCATGCATTCAGTATTGTTGTACGGCGCTCCAACGTGGGCGTCGGACCTCGCTCACAACCCTCGGGACGTTGAGGTTATGGCGGCAATTTAGTGGAGAGTCGCCATTGGCGTATCTAGTGCGTACCGCATCGTGTCCCGTGACGCCGCGATAGTCGTCGTCTGCTCCATGCCCATCGACCTTATGACCTTCGTTCGAGCAGCTTGGTTCGAGGTTAGAAGGGCGATAGCGCCAGCAGGTAATGATGAATGGGGGGCCCTTCTGCAGGACCAACTATTAAGGGGGAGAGCCCTAGGCCTGATGTTTTGGGCCCAGAGGATGGGCGATGTGACACCACCTGCAGACAGCGGACGCCGGTAGACACAAACGCTCATTCCCTCTGACCTACTCAAACTGTGGATAATTAGATCGCGCGGTGAGTTGACCTTTCACCTCACCCATCTGATGACGGGGCATGACTGTTTTAACTGGTACCTCCAGAGAATCAATCGTTCGCCGTCTACCGGGTGTTCCCATTGTGGTTCAACCGACGGCTACGGTGAGGAGGCCGACGACGCTCACCACACCCTCGTCTGCTGCCCAGCCTTCAACAAGGACCGTGAGCGTCTTGTCCAAACGATTGGACCCTTCGAACCGGACGATCTGGTACCTCTGATGCTAGCTGGTCCGGCGAACTGGGAGGCGGTTGCCCTATTCGCGAGGGCTGTGCTGACCGCCAAGGAAGCCACCGAACGAGATAAGCAGTTCCGGCAGGGTATAGCTCCATCTAGGTGTAGGAGAAGAATAAGGCGACTGTGGGCGCACATCTCCGTCGCGCGGCTTCGGCGCCGATGGCGGCCGTTCCCAATTGTGAAGCTTCGGCACTTTTTTGTAATATATGTATTTATTTATTTATGTATTTATTTACTTTGTAATTTGCTTTGTAAGGGGTTGGCAGGGGGGATTGTCCCTCTGTCGACCTCCTCCGAGCGGGAACGTTTTTTATTATTTTATCAATAAACGATGGCGGGCTCGGTATCCGAAGTATTGCTTCACGACGATCTCGGATGCCGAGCGTATGGCCGAAAAAAAAGGTTAGGATAGGTTACGTTAGGTTAGGTTAGGTTTAAAACCCCCCCACGGAATCCGCCTTGATGGGGCGGGGGGGCTTGCGGGCTCTTAATCGAGTCTTACCAAGCGATCCCCGGTCTTAATTAGACCCATCACAAGTCTTACCTTAACTGGTCGGACAGGTCTGGTCCACCTGCAAGCGCCTGCAAACGGACATAGGTGAAGGTAACACCGAAATTAAATCCCCCTGGCAGTAGGGTTAAAATGCAAGGGAGAAAACCCTTCAAAAACTCAATATGGAGTCTCGCAAGCGAAATATTGTTACCACCTCAGGGGCCTCGGAACCCCAGAGGTCGGCAGGGGCGAGTGGATCCGGCCTAAAAACCGGGTCCAACGTAACGGGCTCGCCTCGGTCGTCAGCAAGTGACCGTGAGGGTGCGGGGGTGGCCAGCCAGGCCCCCGCATTCCTACCATCTACTAGTGCTGATGATGTCGAGGGCTGTGGACCATGGTCGGCATGTGATGAAATGGAGCTTTTTGGTATGAAGGTGTCTAAGGTGGTAACGGCTTTGAAGACGTTCTGTGCCGACAATAAGAATGTGCATCAACCAATTAAGAAGTGGGCGTCGGAGTTGGCAGACGTCTTCAAGGAATTCGATCCTAAATTGAAAAAACTCAGGAGAGAAATAGCTCACATGGACAGGGAATTATCGGATGTATATACGTCGATCAGATTAAGGGATTTCAATGAGACACTTAATAATAGTGCGGCTATGGCAAAAATGCCCACCTTCGATGTTGGGACCCAATCCCCCTGCTGGTGGGACGTGGGGCCCCCAGCACGGCCGGGGGCTGACCAAGATTCACGGTCCCTAAACCCCGCGGACGGTCCGCTGCCGTCATCTCTCAAATGGTCTGAAGTTGCGAAGAAAAACAAAGGAACGACATCTTGCAAGAAGGATGCGAAAACGCTGACCAAAGGCGGAGGTAACAGAGGCACCACCAAGGCTGCCGCCAGGTCTCGGCCCCCGGCGATTTTAATCAACGCGAACAATGAGGACGACTTCCCAGCGCTGGTGAAGAGAATTAGGAGTGGTGTAGATTCGGATGTAATCGGGGATCACGTGGTGGGCATGAGAAGGGCCAAAACTGGTGGTCTCTTAATTGAGTTGCGAGGTGACCGCGAACAGGTTGACAAAGTCACCGCTGAGGTTGCTAAGTCTGCCGGCGGTACTGCGATGGTTAAATCCCTGCAGAGGAAAGCACTTATGGAGATCAGGGACATAGACCAATGGTCGAATCTAGACGATGTACTTGAATCCGTTGCAGCCGAAACCGGTGCTACTCGGGAGGAGTTAAAGGTGATCAATATCGGCGAACGGTACGGGGGCACCCAGTTTGCCCTTGTACTGGCACCATTCATGTCATGCCAAAAGGTGCTGAACAAAGGCCGTATACGCGTGGGAATGGTAAACTGTAGAACAAGACTAGTAGAACAGAAGGTCCGGTGTTTCCGGTGTCTCGCCTTTGGACATACGTCCAAGGTTTGCGGCGGCCCGAACCGCAGCGCTTGCTGCAGGAGGTGTGGCAATCAGGGCCACATTGGTAAGGATTGTAAGGCGGACGAAGCTGAGACACGCAGATTCAGTTCTGAATTGAAGAAGGCTCTCGCAACTGGTGACCTGCCAAAACTAACCTTGACAGACCGTAATCGTGAACTAACAGGTGAAGAAGCAACGTTCCTGAAAGAAGTCGTGTTAACTTAGTTAAGTCCTTCTACTGTTGTGAGCCTATCGGCTAAAACAGGGGTTTAGAGGCCCTAAAACGTTGTACATATCATAACCTAGTGTTAAGCAATTGATGTACTGTTGTTGTCTTGTTGTATTGCGTTTTATTTTACAATAAACGATGGGTGCCGGGTGGAAGTAATGCTTAACGGCAGTTCCCGCCCGGTGCTCGGTGCCCTAAAAAAAAAAAAAAGGTTAGGTTTAAAAAAAAGGACCAGGGACCAGGGATCAGGAACCAAGAAACTAGAGACTAGGTACTAGGCATTAGAATCCTCCATTTTATTAGTATTATTAGTATTTTATTATTAATACCGTCAGTATTGGGGAAAAATGTTATATGGTTACCGAGCATCTGGTACTTATATATATAGTGTACCATATATAATATACTATATTATAGATACAGTAGGTTCTCAATAATCCGAACACAGGCTAATCCGAAAGATGCGGTAATCCGAACAGGTTTGAGAATTATCTTATCGCTATAATATGTACATATGTATGTTGTATTTATAAATAATATTTTCCAGTAATAAAATTTTTCGATTATGTTTGTAATCGCACATGTATGTCATTTAGATACGAACGTCGATTACATACGTTCGTCAGTTGAGTGACGTACTGCAGAAAGATCGCTTTATACTGCGTATTGTAATATTTATTTGCATATTTTTCTTAAAATGGCTCCACGTAAGCATGTTACATTAAAATTACAGGATAAGTTAGAAGTTATAAAGTTAATTAACAAAGGGACCAGCTACAGTGCTATCTCAAGACAACTTGGGATAGGTGTATCTACCATTAATGATATTAAAAAGAACAAGGAAAAATAGAGAAGTTTATCATTGAAACGGAAAATGGTCTAGGTAAGCGTAAAACGTTGAAAAAACCAGAAAATCCAAATGTTGAGAGTGCGGTTTTTATGTGGTTTATTCAACAAAGACGTTTACACGTTCCAGTGAGTGGTGAAATACTTTGAAAAAGCACGAGCTTTTCACCACCATTTCTCAAAAATTAACCATGCTTTTAATGCGTTCAAAGGTTGGTTAGACAACTTCAAAAAGCGTCATGGGATAAGGCATCTCAACATTTCTGGTAAAAAACTTTCGAGTAAAGTTGACTGCATCGAACCATTCCAAAAAGACTTTGAACAACTTGTCATACAAAAAATTTTTAAAGCAGAACAAATTTACAATACCGATGAATCTGGATTATTTTGGCGAATGTTGCCTGACCACACTTTAGTGTCATCTACAGAAAAAGCCGCTCTCGGTAAAAAGATTATGAAAGAGTCACTTTTATGTTTTGCGCTAATGCGACGGGCAACCATAAACTTCGTTTACTTGTTGTAGGAAAGGCTTACAAGTCCCGTGCATTTAAATCGGTTACACTTCCTATGTGCTATCGAGGGCAGAAGAATGCGTGGATAACAAGAGATCTATTTTTAGATTGGGTCAACAATGAATTTGTTCCTAGCGTTCGTCGTCATCTTTCTTCAATCAATTTTCCTATGGAAGCTGTATTACTATTGGATAACTACCCAGGTCACCCATCTGCAGATGAATGTCGCAGTGAAGATGGCAAAATGTTTGCGATGTTTTTTCTACCAAATACAACTGCTATGATTCAGCCAATGGATCAAAATGTTATTCAAAACATAAAATTAAATTACCGAAAAAATTTACTTACGAATATTTTATCGGAAGGAAATGGAGTTGACTTGGTAACAGCTTTGAAAAAAATCAATCTTAAAGATGTCGTTTTCAACTTGGCTAATTGTTGTTTATCTGTCTCGTCACATCTGATTAAAATGTCATGGAAAAATCTTAGTTCACAACTAGTGGATGTGAACGGAACCACTGAAGTTCAGGAGGAAAACATTATCCTTACCCTACTTTTAGTCAAGTTGGCTCCAAACACGGCCATTACTGAGGATGAAATTCAACAGTGGGCATCGGGGGGCAGCGATGAAGATGGCACCAGGAAATTTTAACTGATGATGAAATCATGCATGCCGTGACCAAAAAAGATATTGAGAAGGAAGAAGATGATGAATTTTCCCCCCTTTAAAAATATCTGCTTCAGAAGCCACAAAAGCGTTAAATACGGCCATCCAGTGGGCTGAACAAAACGATGAAAGCTGCTAAAGACTAATATTGCTTATACGTTTGCGGGACAAGATCAGGGCCGTATTGCAGTTTGGAGGCGCCCCTGACGAATCACTGCATTTGCGCCCCACCTCCCCCTTCCCAAAAAAAATTATTTTAAATATATAAAACATGTAACAATACATAGTATATTTCAAGTAATAACTAATAACTTTTAATAATTTATATTACTTAAATGGGTACATAAACAATTACTACATTATAAAAACAATAGAAATCTTTTTCAAAAGGTTTGTTTTACAATCGTGTTTAATAGTTTTAAATTTATTTCAACTTTATAATTTTTATACAATATTACAAACTACAAATGTACTTTTCTTGATTTAATTGAAGCAAATTGATCAATGGCATCATCAAATGAAATTTTCTTCACTATATC
>JACXSJ010004758.1:0-11169 GCA_014851325.1 Pentalonia nigronervosa | reverse complement strand
TCAGAAGTATGTTCGAAGCAGGAAAAATTCACAATACAATTAACGAGATGATCAAACTTAACATTTCTATTCTCACTATAAGTGAAATGAGATGGCCAAAGTCAGGTAAATATCAAATAAATGAACACACAGTATATTATAGTGGAGAAGAGGATGATAATAGACATAGAAACGGAGTAGGAATAATACTTAATAAAGATGTGAACAAATCAGTAAGCGTATTTATACCAATATCGGAAAGAGTCTTATTAATCCAACTGGAAACAATTACAAACAAGATGAATATCATAGCAACTTACGCTCCAACTGCTGATTGTGACGAAGACCTAAAAAAAAAATGTTTACATAGACCTTAAAAAAGCACTTAATTACACTAAAAGTAGAGACATTAATCTAATCATGGGGGACTTCAATGCTAAAATTGGAGAAAGTGAAATACCAGGAGTGGTCGGAAAGTTTGGATTAGGAACAAGAAATGACCGCGGTGAAGAATTAATTCAGTTCTGTATGGAGAATAAATTAACACTAATGAATACATGTTTTAAACTCCCAAAAAGACGACTTGGAAAAAATACTTGGAAATTCCCTGCTGATACAAAAGAACACGTAATACGAAATCAAATAGACTACATTTTAATTAACAGCAGATATAGAAACGCAATTCAATCAGCTAAAACGTATCCAGGAGCAGATGTTCCTTCAGATCACAACCTACTATTAGCAAAATTCAAAGTTAGACTCAAAAGAATAAAACAACCAACTCGGAAAAATAAATTAAATTTAGAAATCCTGACAGATGAGAAAGTAAATGATAAACTAATAACAGACATTGAAAGTAGAATAGAATTGACCCAAGATAAGACATTAAACGAAAAACCAGAAGTAAGTATCGAAAAAACATGGCAATCTTTTAAAAAATCCATTAACGAAGTAGCCAAAAATAAACTATGACAGATTACCAAAACCAAAAAAAAAGCCATGGATGACTGACAAGATTCTTAACCTAATGAATGAAAGAAGATCGCATAAAAATGTAAATGACTAACAATATAAACAAATTCACAGACAAATAAAAAGAGAAATAAGAACTGCAAAAGAACATTTCGCAAATGAATGTAAAGAAATTGAAAATTATATGAGGGTTGGTGATAACTTCAATTTACACAAAAAAATTAAAGAAACAGCCAGAATAATATCAAAATCCGCAGAAAGCACTTTAACCGATATAGATGGAAATTTAATAACAAATCTAGAGAATACATTTGAGATATGGCAACAATATTTGGAAAATGAACTTTTCCACGACATACGGCCAGAAGATCACAAAATAACGTTCGATAGTAGTAGACCACCGATAATGGTAATCGAAGTGCAGAATGCCATAAATAAATCAAAAAACAGGAAAGCAGAAGGTCCTGATAAACTACCAACAGAATTACTTAAAACTTTGTCTAATTCCACTTGCATCACACGTTTAACAGAACTATTTAATACCATATACGACACTGGTTATATACCAAATGACTGGCTACAATCCACATTTGTAGCAATACCTAAAAAGCCAAACGCAAAGAAATGCAATGAATATAGAACAATCAGTCTTATGAGCCATACACTAAAAATATTCTTGAAAGTTATTCACGCCAGAATTTACAAAAAAGCGGAGAAACATATGAGTCAAGAACAATTTGGGTTCCGTAACGGACTTGGAACTAGAGAAGCTTTATTTAGCATACAAATACTTGTTCAACGATGCCGTGATATCAACCAAAAAGTATACTTGTGCTTTATCGATTTCGAGAAAGCATTTGACAAAGTAAAGCATGAAAAATTGATCGAAGTACTACGAAAAGTTGGTATAGATGGTAAAGACCTACAAATCATAACAAACTTATACTGGCATCAACAAGCTAAAATCAAAATAAACAACACACTCTCTAATGATTTCAGAATTAGGAAAGGAGTTCGACAAGGATGTATCCTTTCGCCAATATTTTTCAATCTATATTCAGAAGAAATTATGTCAGAAGCATTGGAAGATATAGAAGAAGGTATTATCATAAATGGGAAAGTTATTAACAACCTGAGATATGCAGATGACACTGTGCTAATAGCTGGCAGCATAGAAGACCTACAAAAGATACTAAATAAAGTAGTAACAGCTAGTGAAAACTTAGGTTTAAATTTAAATGCCCGAAAAACCAAATATATGGTAATTGATAAAGAACAAAATCCGACAAATGTCCTCAGACTCAAAAATGTCCCCTTAGATAAAGTACAAAAAATAACTTATCTTGGACAGTCATTAATAGATAACTGGGATCATTCTCACGAAATAAGATGCCGTATAGAAAAGGCCAGAGCGGTTTTTGTGAAAATGAAAAATATTTTCTGTAGTCATCAACTAAGCATGAATCTCCGAATTAGAATGATTCGTTGCTATATATTCACCGTGCTTCTTTATGGAGTAGAGACTTGGACTCTATCAAAAGTTTCGATTGATCGAATTCAAGCATTTGAGATGTGGATATACCGCCGAATATTAAAAATTAGTTGGTGCGATCACATAACAAATATCAATGTACTAGAAAGAATGAATAAAGAACTTGAAATAGTAAAAACAATAAAATCACGAAAACTTCAGTATCTAGGACATGTTATGCGACATCCAGAAAAATATAATTTACTACAATTAATAATTCATGGTAAAATAGTAGGAAAAAGGAGCCGGGGAAGACCTCAAATTTCTTGGTTGGACAACCTCCGAAAATGGTTCAATACATCAACAATATCTTTATTCAGAACAACCATTAATACGACTGGCAGAAAAAAGGAGGATCAGGTGCTTCAGATGCCTGGCTTTTGATCATCATGTAAAGACATGCAATGGAACAGACCGGAGTGCATGCTGCAGACGGTGTGGTGTCTCACAACATCTGGCTAAAGACTGCACGGCGACCGCTTCGCAAACGGCAGACTTCCGCGACCTCCTCAGGAAAGAGACACAGGCTTATTTGGAGAGGGACTCACGATCCAAGCCATTATCCCTGCTATGACCTTTTTCCTCCAAGCCAATCTAAACAGAGCAAGGACTGCTCAAGTCCTGCTGCAACAGATGATGTACGAACAAAAGACAGACGTGGCCATTGTCAGTGAACCAAATATGATATCAAACAATGACAGTTCGTACGGCAGCACTGACGACTCTTGCTGCCTCCTATTGTCTAAGGACGTAGAAATTATTGATAGTGGACAAGGCGTTGGTTACGTGTGGGTGGATTTTTGGTCTTATAGAGTGTACAGCTGCTATTTTTCACCGAATAAAAAGTACTCACTAGAAGATTATAGAACCTACCTCAGCAGTTTAAGCGACAGTATACGCCAAGGGCCCAGTGAAGTTATTGTTGCAGGCGACTTCAACGCCCACTCCCCGTGCTGGGGTTCCCCCTCGACTTCTGGTGAACTCGCTTGGGCTCGTAGTAGTAAACCATGGTAACGCGCCTACATTCGAACGTTGCGGTCAAGAATCACACATCGACGTGACCTTTGCTTCTCCACTAATCTCCAGAAATATCAAGGACTGGAAAGTGCTTGAGGTAGACATTGCCAGTGATCATCACCCAATCTATTTCAGCATCAATTTGACAGCTCAACTGATAAACAACAGGGACACGGGCTGGTCATGGAGGCGCATGGACGTAGCCAAACTTTCTGCTTACTTACAGTCGTACTCTTTCCCGGATGGCCAGGATACGTTTGATGCTGATGGACTCGATAAATTTCTAGAGACAGCTTGCGATAGCTGCATGCCTTGGAGATGCGCAAAGATCAAAAAGAAACCAGTACACTGGTGGACGTACAACATTGCTGTTCTGAGGAAGGCAAGCTTCAAAGCCAGAATGTTGTACCAAAAAGCCTGCAAGCGCATGGGTCGCGATTCTTGCATGCAGGAACACCAGAACTTCAAAGAAGCATCTAGGGCCCTGCGGCTGGAGATCCGACGCAGTCAGGAGAGATGTTGGGCTGATTTATGTAAACAGGTGGACAACGATCCTTGGGGCCTACCCTATAAGTTAGTTACAAAAAAGTTAATAGGCCGAAGACCGATACCAGGTATCAGGTTCCCAGGTCGTCTGGACTCAATCGTGGACCATTTATTCCCTTATTCGCAACCACCAACATATCCTACAGTTGCACTCCATGTCCCGGACGAGTGCTTGTTCACGTTGGTAGATTTGAAGGATGCTGGACGCTGTTTACCGAAGGGAAAGGCGCCAGGACCGGACGGTGTGCCAGATGAATTACTACGCATGGTAGTCAAATTCAGACCGGATTTATTACTTCCGACTTTCAACCAGTGCTTGAAGACTGGAAACTTTTTCGACAGCTGGAAAACGGCCACACTGGTATTGCTTCGCAAGGGGACGAAGCCATTGAACCAACCATCTTCCTACAGACCTTTATGCCTGACTAACTCTATAGGCAAGCTGTTTGAAAGGCTGCTTAAAGTCAGATTAATGCACCACTTATCCTTGCAGCCAGACGGTATTTCGCCACATCAATTTGGTTTCATGAGGGGGAGATCTACTACCCAGGCTATAGAGCAAGTTGTGAAGATCGTGGAACGGGCTGGTAGTGGTAAATTATATAGAGTTCTGTGCCTTAGCGTCTTTAGATGTGGCTAATGCCTTCAATTCCGCCCCTTGGATGAAGATAGACTCGGCAATGATCACCAAAAGATTCTCGTCCTATCTTATAGTCATGGTGAGGTCCTACTTTGAAAACCGTAGCATTTTGACCGAAGATGGACGACGCTCAGTCACTACTGGCGTTCCACAAGGGTCCGTTATAGGACCTATATTGTGGAACATATTCTATGACGAACTCTTGAGGCTGGAATATTCCGTTGACACCCAAATCATCTGCTTTGCCGACGACGTGGCTATCGTAGCCACAGGTCGCACGATACAACTGTTGGAGGAATCAATGAATGATTCTCTCGAGACGGTAGCGGCGTGGATGGCCAGACAAGGCTTGACGCTTTCGAGCAGTAAGTCAACGGCGGTCATGTTGACAACAAAACGAGGCTACGACAAGCCGAAGTTCCGTATTAATGGTAGCGAAATCGCGCTGAACGAAAACATCCGATACCTGGGGGTGCAACTGAGTCGCGTGTTAGGGTTCGGGAAACATGTAGAAATAGCTAGTGAGAAAGCTACCAAGACAGTGGCGGCGCTTACAAGGCTGATGCCTAACGTCGGAGGTCCAACAGCGGAAAAAAGAAAGCTGTTAGCCACAGTGGTTCACTCACAGCTACTATATGCCGCTCCCATCTGGCACGGAGCACTTCGTTATATGAAATATAAGATTAAACAGTCTTCCCCACAGAGGATGATGGCCCTACGTGTTGCGAGCGCATATTGCACGGTGTCCAACAATGCCATTATGGTTGTATCTGGCATAGTTCCGATATATCTGCTGGCTGCTGAAAAGGCTGACATTGAGGCAGCCTTAAAAACCGGTACTCCGCCGAAAGAAGCAAAACAGGACAGTGGACAAATGGCAACAACAATGGGTCGAAGCAGATAATGGTCGTTGGACGTACAGGCTGATACCCAACATCCAAGCCTGGACCGGCAGAAAATGGGGGTCACTAAACTACTACGTGACTCAATTTTTAACAGGCCATGGATGTTTTAATGCATACCTTCATAAACATAAAAAACGTGCAGATGCGGTGTGCATGTACTGTGACTTCCAATTGGACGATGTACAACACACCTTCATAGATTGTGTCAGGTGGTGGAGTCAGAGACGTCAGCTTGAAATTAAACTTGGTTGCGCCATCAGCCCTGAGAGTTTGCTGGAAAGTATGTTAAAAAAGAAAAACAAATGGGATGCTGTTGCAAATTTCATCATTACAGTCTTGTCCAGGAAAGAAGCCGATTAACGCAAAATTCAGGCCGAAAGAAACTTTATAATGTAGTTAAGATATCTATGTGGCTCAAAGAGCAATATTGTGGGGATAGAGCCCCTCTTCTTACTGTAAATACGTATACATTTATATTATGCTGTTGTAAGGTATAACGAGTGGGAGATTGGCCCACCGTTTACCGATATAGTTGTGTCATTTTATCCAATAAACGATGGAAGGCAGGAGTAAGTAGTGTGACGCGCAAGCAAACAGTTCGCCCCTGCCTCTCCGATAATTATTAAAAAAAAAAAAAAAAAAAACCATTAATAAAGATCAAATTGCTAACATGATTGCCAACGTTCGTTAACGAATATGGCACTCGAAGAAGAAGAAGCGTTTTTTATTCAATCTGTTTCAGTATAAAACAATAAAAACAATTGATGGAATAATTAATAAAATAAAATTACAGATTAAACAGACTATACGAGGCCTCCTGTAGAGGTACTATAACATGATAATATTAATTAGTTAGTCTAACAAATCAACACAGCGCTATCTTTTAAGTCTTTTAATTCGGTTACTTGGGATAGTGACAGAGGATAGATTGGAGATTAAGGGACTTTTATGGTGAGCTAAATGACTGTTAAAACGTTTGTAGTGAGTTTTTGCTAGATCAGAGACATATGGTGTTTTAAAATCAGAGCAGAGAGTGTGGTTTATTACATAAAATAGCGCTTTTAATATTGTACAAAGAGCTTTAGATTTGAGGATCAGATAATAATGGCTAGGAAGGAGAAGTTTTAATTTATAGGGGGGCCTGAGTGTCAAACTCTTATCAAAAATTTATAATACATCGAGGAAAGCACCAGTGCAGTATAGTTTTACCTCTAGGGCAAACGAAATTTTGTCGAACCTAATGGATAACTTTTACGAAAACCAAATTTAGAGTCAGGCAGTATTTTGACTTTTTTAAGTAACATTTTTGACATTTAATACCTATATAATATGGAGTTATTAATAATAGAAGTAGTGTACTTACTTTACCTGTTAACAGTGTTCTGCATTATCTATTTATAAGAGCAGACAGATAGCAATTTAAAATTTAAACTGTTAAATATACAACATTATAACATGCCTGCAGATTATAGTATAATAATATAAATTAATAACAATACGACACTAATAGTATGACTATGACAGTATAACATTATAATGTCTATAACATGATATTAATAACACAGACCTAGTGGCTATTGACTAGTGCATGCAGCAGGGCATTTTTTAGTGAATATTCACTGCGTATCCAGCTGTCGTTTCAGTTTTAGCTATGATGGTTTTTATGATGAGAGGGAGAGGAATATACACTTATACACACTCATAGAATTCATGAAATTATGTATAAATCAAGTAGACATTATTTAGTAATAAGTTAGTTTATGATCTGTTTTTATATGATTATAATGTGTAATAACACGCTATGTCATCATTAATGTGGGCAGATAATTAACAATGTAGCACATAATTTTTGTAAAATTCCATCAATTTTTGCTGCTAATGTCCTTAATTTTAATGAATATATCGTTCCTTTATCAGATGTATCAATATTTGACATATTTCGTTCTATAATTGGCCATTAATCTGTAACATTATTAACAAAATATATTAATTTCGTGACCAAAAATATTATCGACCAAAGAGCGGCCATCTTCTATTATTTCCTTACAAGAATTTGCAGAACACAATTTAATGATGTGACTAGTAGTTTCATCTTCCTCAATATTCAGGCATTGGTAAAGGAAATTTTTAAATGATAAAACAATTTCTTGTCTGATTGCATTCCATGATCTACGATTATTACTTACAAATGTATTATTGACTCTTCTATTGAAATTATTTCTATGTCTTGATATCTTGTTAAGACATTCTATTTCAATTTCATCCTCATCAACGTCAATCTTACAGGACTCAACATTTTTTTCTTCCATACCACCAGGTATTGGTCCCTCGAGTATTAAATCTAACTTTCGAATAGCAGAATCCCTAGATGTTAAAACATCAGGTAAAATCAAATTAGCTTTTTGAAGTTGTTGTTGTAAGAACTCCATTATTAATGAAATATCAGCCATAATAACTGTAATTTTAAATTGTAAGGTTTCTTCGTTCCATGTTTTTAACATTCCTTTCGCTATATTTTTATCAGTTTTAGTGAACTTTTTATTTTCATCAGAGATAATGTCTTTCCAAAATAATTTACATTCTGGAAGGTTATTTAAAATTGACTCTATTATGATCCTAGTATGCTCAGCAAATCGAACTTCAAAATGTTTCGGAAATGTAACAAACTTCTTTGATTCTCCAAATTTTTGCATTAAAAGTTTGGTTTTTAAAGGCGCACTGTGAAAATATTTAAGTATATTTGTTAAATTCATTAGCCATATTTTCATTTCTGGTACACTTGAAATCACTGCTTCCATAGACAAGTACACTAAACTGTTAATAACTTATGTCCTAGATGATCTTGTAAAATTTTCCATAAACCAGAGTTCTTTCCTGTATAAGCAGCTTCCCCATTAGTAGTTGCCCCAACCAAGTTATTAGTAGATATACTAGATTGGCCAAAAATACATGTTGTAGCAGTTCAGACCTTTTGCTGCATAATCGTCAGATGATACAACACCTAAGAATATTAAAACGATTTCTATTGGATTGTCCTTTGCTATGTATCTTGCGGTAACAAATTTATTCTCTTTATTAGTACGATCAGCACTGCCATCAATTTGAATTGCATAACATACAGTACTTGACATGTTTTTGGAAAATGATTTCCTCTCTAGCGTACCAATTATTTGTAGCATTTTAGCATAAATTACTGGATCTCTATAATGCAAATCAGAAGCAGATGGGTTAAAACTCTCTAGTGGAGCATCCCAATTTTCTTTTAACTTATCTTGAATTGAGGAAGCCATCATATTTGCCAACGAACGAGCTGACCATGTTCTGGCACTTGGGGTTTCTAGCAAACTATCATTATAAACATCTATACATAAATGCAATAAATGATTAACAACTTGAGATTGGTGGTTTTTCAACACTTTAATCCATGGATGGCTTTCATTCTGTGTAACCCATGCTTTCTTGGTCTTATCTAAGGCAACAATATGGGCTTTGGAATCTAAATGATCTATTACTTATCTATTACTCACTTCAATTTTTGTATACTCTCAATTTGAATACCTCCAGTTATTGGAATGATTTCATTTTTTTGAATATTTTAAAATATCATATTCAAATTCTTTACATATTTCACAAACTATGTATGGTCTATTACGGTTTCCTGTTTTTCTTATTTCCTTTTTCAGAAAATTAAAATGCGTTAACAGCCAACCAACTTACAATTTACTTTCTTTATACCATTCACTAGCACTACTACTAATAGTATTTTGCATAGCACCTGCACTATCAACACCACTAATTTCATTCTAGAAAGCATAATTGCATAAATAAGCACTACGCATCAAGCAAAAACAAATGTTATTAAAAGCCAAATATGCTAATATAATATGCCATGTAATTTTCAGTTAGTTACTTTTATAAGTTAAGAAAACTTTTGTAAATAAAAAAAAACGATATTAGTAAAACTGATATTTCTCACATTAGCATTTATTTAGTTCATGCCCATTTCAAACCAATATAATAACTAATAATCAAAAAAAAAATAATGGATAATATTTTTAAATATTTAAAGTAATAAATAGTCAGTATTGCCTATTGGTATATTTAAATATTTGGTTTATTATTATATCATAGAATAAGTAGGTGAATGGGTTATATAATATCACAAATAAGATTAAAAAAAGTTTTGTTTTTATAAAAGTATTACCTATTTTAATTAAATATAAACTATTTAAATAATAAATAAGATAAATTAAATACTATGAATAATAATATTTATCTATTCATATAAAAAAAGAATGCAATTCTTAAAAAAGAAAATTTCTTATAAAAAGAATAATTAACAATTCTATAACAATAATTATAATTAATATTTTAGAATAATTGGTATATAAGTTAGTATACTCATCAGAATTAAGCTACATATTTATTGGTAATTACTAATTTTAGTAAATAATAAAAGTAATAAAGCAAATATTAGCAACATTATGAAGTTTTTAAAAATATTGTATTAGAGGGTACACAATATAAATTGGTACAATATTTTAATACTATTTAATACTTTGAATACCAATGTTGAAAAATTATTTTACTTAATTGAAGACTTACACTTACCTCGACTTCATTATTAGTACATGTATTTGTGCATAGTTTTGGTTTTTTTTTAATAAAAGATAATATTGAGCCATTTCTTTTTTTTTTATCCATTTTTCATTTTTATTAATTAATAATTACTAATATATAACAAAAACAAACAAATTTGGAGAGAAAAGTTACAGATTTTAAACATTTCATAACAGCTGATAGTGTTTAATTTTTGGTTCAATAAATACCATTGATAACGTTTTTATCAACACTATTATCTACATCGTTCACAGAATAATGCTTAGATAACATCAAGATGTATATACTATACTGGAGCGCGCACTAGTCGTCAAAAAACGAGCCGGCTCACCGTGGGTGGAATTTCGAAAATAGCTGGACAAAAATATAATTTTTATTTAACTTAAAATTGTTTTGAAATTTATGTTATTAGTTTATAAGAATCTTAATAGTCAACGAAATACAAAAATTATCAGCAGTTTTTGACAGATAATGATGTATATATATTGCGATAAGATAATAATTGGTCAGTCGTACAATATTTTGCCTCATTTGCTCTCGAGAATTCAAATGGTAATAGTCATTCAATTTCCGGTTTTTATATTTTATTTACGATGGAGGTTACTAATGAAGGTATGTATTAGAGTTTATGTTTCATAATAATAATTTTAACTAAACATTTGATAGTATAATAAATAATCAATACATAATTATACGTTTAATTTTAAATATTTTAAATTGAATGGTAGTTTTAAAAAAATGGTCAAAACTGACCTCTATTAATAGTATGCCAAATTTTTATACAGTTCATAAAATTTCATTTTATGTATATTTTATTTGCTCTTTGTTGCTTCTATTAAAATAATTATCATTTTTGTCAGGTGTTATGCGTAGAGAATTATTTGAATTTTTAAGAAAAAATGGTAATATAAGACCATTGGATGCCCAATCTCGAAAAATCATAATTGAATATGTAGAAA
>JACXSJ010004757.1:0-11175 GCA_014851325.1 Pentalonia nigronervosa | reverse complement strand
ATATTAAATACACGTGTTATATTAAATACACGTGTTATATTAAATACACGTGTTATATTAAATACACGTGTAATACTAAATACACGTGTAATATTAAATACACGGTTAAATACACGTGTAATTAAATACACGTCTACCCGTGTACCCGTGTATTTCAAATACCCGTAGGAAATCGTAAGCCCTAATATAGTAGTGGCCCGCACGTTTACAGCTATCTGTAAACTGATCTTTTTTTCGGTCAAATTATGTGTTATATATATATATATATATATATATGTGTGTGTATGAAAACCCCCATTTGGAACTTCAAAACTTCGTTTTCGTCAAATTTTTCCAATTTTATCACTAAACAATATACGACAATCATTATGCGACTACTTTGTAAACGTTGGATCTGTCCCGTGGCAAATGTCGAAAGTGTAAATAAATGTTTTAAATTTCAATTAAAATAAATATACTCAAAAATAAATAAATAAGCAAACTTTCCAAATTCATTTTTTTCTTTATTTTGTAAGCTGTTGAAATTTGATTTTAGTTCAACACACACTTCTTCCCAAGCACTTTTTGTTTCGTTCCTATCTTTATACAGGTCTTGCAATTTATCCCATTATATTGGTCTAAATTTTATAGCAGAAATTAAAATTTCTGTGTCAATTTCCATGTTTTTTTATTAATTAATTAATATTTATATATTATTTATTAATTTTTAAAATCAACAACGAGTAGCTTTGACAACCAACAGTAAACGATTAAAAACCGCAAAGTATGAATACGCGATAAAAAAAATAAAAAAAAAATACGGCACGGCGCCGTAGTTTTCAGACGTTAACACGGCTGTATCACGGTGACCGTATAAAAAAAAATTCGTCCACCGTCCAGTTTGAAGCCGCAATTTCTTTTATTTGTTTAACGTCGATAAAAATTTGTACGGTCGAAACCGTCGTGTATGAAACGGTCCTTAGTGTAAATTTACACGTAAAAAATTAATTTGCCGATTTCAACCCTTGCATATGCTGAGTTTCAAAAATCTTACTATGGTCGTGAAAATGTTACATCACTATTGACTCGATCAGATTTCAAAAAACTATCTCCGATTATAGTTATTGATATAAGCAGACAGAACAATAACGTAAAAACATCGACGGTTAACTTTAGGATTGAAATCGAAACCGATGAAGCGTTTCCAGCCTCTACTTCAACATATTGCTTAATATTACATAATCAAGTTATAACTTATAATCCATTTAATGGGGAAGTAAGATCAATGTAAATATTTATTGTAAAATTTAATATTATTTCAATGAATTAAAAATACTTTTTATACATAATATCATGTATTTTTATTTTATATAAAATAATAATTAATTTAACCATTAAAAAGAATTTCCTCCGCGAAGCTAGGTATCGGGAATACAGCATATGTTACTCGATCTGGACCAAATAGATACCGCGTGTTGAAAAGATCAGAATCATCTTTCACATCGAATGACTGAGAGTCGTCAATTGAGTCTTGTGGCTGGAAAAGTATATTTCGTAAAAATTATGTATTCATTATTATTATTTTATAAATTACTTTTGCTACAGAAATATCTTCTGCAATATTTTTTTTATCAAATATATCATCTGGCATGACGCAAGTTGGTGATGAATAGCTTGATGATGCTATTGAAACTATTACCGAATCTCCGTTAGATAACTAAAATAATAAATATATTATTTATTTATGCGTAATATGGTATAAATATATTGTCTGTAATTAACTCAGGCGACATTTCATTATTCCACTGATGTATCGAATATTCTACTAATTATGATAATGCATACATTTTGAGCTGGCTAATGAAATTAATATCATGCTTAGGACTGTTTGCAATAATATAAGCATCACGTATGTTTTTAATAAAAGTAGTCATTTCTTCGCTCATTCTTAGCGTTGACTCCGCTTTAGCAAAATCTTTATCGAGATACTCGGTAAATATATCAAATTGTTATAAAATGATGGGCTGTATGATAGTTGGTTTTCGTACAATCCTCTCGAAAATACACCATTTTAAATATTGTAATCGTATCTATACGATTTAAAAGAATTCGATATCCGTCATATAGCTTAGACTCTATAGCTAAGGTGTTATCTCCAATATACTGAATACAAATCATTAAAAAGCAACTAAAAGTTGTACACTTTCACATTTCTGCATCGCGCTCGTGTGGGGGCGGCGGCGGTCCAATAATATTTTTGATAACAGATAATATTTATGATAAATGATAATATGTGATAACAAATTTTATTGTTGGTGAGGAAGTTACGTAGCGGATTGTATAACTTATAACGGATGATAATAATATATATGTCGGATATGTAGCGAAGAAGGATGAGAAGGATGAGGCATCAGAACATAACTTTTCATACTACCATCATTAATACTCATTATATGTATTCAATGCAATTATTATTTTTTGTCTAGTTTGTATAAGTAAGAGCCGTTATAAGTAAATAATACATTTTACAATTTAATCAAAGCTATAACATAACCATAGTAAAGCGGGTTGTTTTTATGTACATGTCATACAATTTTAATAGATAAACAATAATTTCAAGGTTTATCATGCAACAAAATTCAATTCTATCCATTCATCAATCACTTATTTTTTTAAATACCATTTGATTTTCTAAAAACACATATACTAATTATTTTAAGATTTTTATTTATCTTGTTACAACTTTTATTAATCATTTATTTCAAATATTTTATGTTTTCCAATATAATGTTTATAATAAAACTATCAAGAAAAATTAACTAACGTTGGATTTAGTAGTAAGTTTATGATGCAAATAACTTTTTATTCGGCTTTTTTTTTTGAATTATGCGTTTCCATTCAAATTTTTTATAACTTTTTTTATGTTATTCGAATAATATAGGTCAAACTATATTATAATATTTCTATAAAACTTACCAATTCGTTAAAGACTTCGATAAATCAGTGTTTAACTTAAGGATAAATTAAATGTGTAATATATTATTTGTATAGATAATAATGGATTTCTAAACTATTGTCACACTAAACGATCAGGTAAGTCTATTAGAGTGATAACAATCTATAAATTAAAACTATATGATATGCCATATTAAATTAATATAACATCTTATATTAAAAGGTTTTAATGAAATATTACACTTGTACTTATTTTTAAGAAAAATTAAACATTTGAAAGCAAAAAAATACAACATATTATGTTAACATTTATAATTGAACAAATAACTTCACCGGGCGTCAAAACAGACTTTGGCGTCTGATGACAGTAACGAATGTAGTAATTTATCAAAGCACCATTTTGTGTATATTATATACATATTATATAACAATATAAGGTAGTTACTAATATTATTTATAAAACATGGTAATAAATTATATATCTTGTATAGAAAATATTTTATACATAATAATATACAATATATAAAATGTCAGAAGTAAACAAAAAGAAATAAGATATTTGTTTATATATAATATGATTCGGCATAAAATCTTTGTCTGAGAATGAAATTCGCCATCTCGACAACTAACATCAGTCCTTAGATTCGTGGTTACTTTTTCCCTCCCACTTATTTATATACATGTTTAGGAAAATGCATTAAAAATTGTTAATTTTCATCTAATCATCATGATAAATATAAACATTTATTTATTTATTTATATGGATTAACGATAACCTAACAACAAAATACTATTGAAACATAATACTAATTAATATTTTAGGGTAAAACAGTTAAGACAAAATATTAAAGTATACATAACACATTGTAGGTGGACTGTAGAATGAACGAATTATTTACTCAAAGGACCAGTCTTATTTTAATCGACAAATTATTTGAATAGCTCTTAGCTTCGAATTAGTTAGGAAAATTAAGGCCAGTTATTTATTTAGGAGCAAATTATTGGCAACCTTATTCATATATTGTTTCGGCGTCTTACGATCTTTTGAATGTGTAGTAGTGTAAATGGTTATTAGTGTGAAAGAATCTCTCTACTATCCGTATATTATGAGCGATGTGAATACACTCTCAGGTAAATATGTTTAGCACTAACAAATAATGAATTATTAATTACCCATTTCGCAGACATAAACTACAATATTCTATTGCCCACATTTAACTCATTGAAAACCCACATTGAAAGGCTGACAAAAATTGAACAATCTTTACGTACCTACTACACTTCAAAACTATGGCAGAGAAAATGCAATTCACAATCCACATAGATCTTGGTTAGGTTAGCGTAATTTAACCTAACCTTTCTATTTCATGTATTATGCGGAACTTTAAATGTGCAAGCGTTTGTAATTAAAAATTAACTTTTACAGAAAATTTTGAGGATTTTAAATCTACTCTTCAAAAATTATATCCTAATAATGAAATCGACGGTAAGTTATTACATTTATTATCATGAACTACATATTATTATGGTTTACGGTGTGTTATATTTTAGTTATTTTACCTTGGCCTATAATGCCAATGCATGATAATAATATCATGTACATATTAAAATATGTTTGTGACTATTAATTTTATTTGGCGTGTTTATGATTTAAAAGTATGCCGTCCCAGTAAGAAATGATGACAATAAATTACTATAATAACTTTAATGTAATGTAGTAAAATAAAAAATGGAAGGTTAGAAAAGATAAACTTTATAGATGTTTAATAACGTAAATATAATAGAGTAACTAAAATGATTAAAGTCTATATATTTAAATAATAATTTAATGCTTCTCGTTGGTAATAGCATCACTGGAGAACAACTAGTTCCGATTTGGCTATTTTTTTTCTTTTAATGCTTGTATTAGTAAAAAAGGTTTTTATAAAAAAAAAAAAAAAAAAAATAGGAAAAACTGTCCAGAAAATTGGAAAAATTGAGAAAAACAGAAAGTACTTGTTTCTATGGGATTTTTATATGAACTCTGTTGATTTATATTAGTTACATATTTTGTTAGAAACGTTAAATTAATTTATGAACGAAGAAGTAGATATTGAAACGTATTTTATGCCATAACGAACGAACATTTATTTACTATGATTTGTATTTTAATTATAATACAAAATTGTCATTATAAATATTTTGTAGTAGAGCAAAATGTAGTGCGTACACAGTATATATGTATTTACCTTATTTTATTTATATATTATATATATATATATATATATATATTGCATACGCACTCCAATCTACTACCTTCTCACATATACATGTACATACATACATAAACATATAAGTAAGGATTTAATTTAATTTAATTCGACTGCAGATCTATTATATACTTGATGGGAAAATGAGGAAGAAATATGTCTAATATTTCTTCTCTTACAATTTATCATTAATTAATAAACACAATTGATTTATTTGAAATACTTAATAAAAAGAATATATTTATAACTTAAAGAAACCAGAATGCTATATAATACAGAATCATTGTGAGACGTTGCTCATCACGTGTGTCTGCTGCTGGTGACGTACGTAGGGCGGCAGCAGTTTTTCAGATTGGGATGGAGTTGGGTGTGTGTCGTCAGAGCGATAAATTGATTTATTTGGATGATATTGTGCACACATAACAATATAAGATCACAGATTTCTATGTCATAACATAAACATCTGTGTCTATGTAGCGTGATATATATATATATATATATGTAGTAAGGGGTATGATGATAATACTTCTGTTAACATTAGTTATAAAAAAGGTAGACATCATTACAATTCATTGATTCTGATTATAATAAATTGCAATAAAACAAGGCGTAAAACGTCAAGGTATTTGATCAAATATGGGTGATCTGTTAGATTATTGAAAGTCTTGTAAAAAAGGCGACCATTGAATTGGCTCCTGAAAAATGTATATTTGAAATGGCTTCTTAAATTGTTAAATATTATTTTTTAACCAGGGGTTCTCATATTATAGAAGTTTACTCTTACGACGTCAACCTAATATATCCTGGCTGTTTACACTCAATTAATATAATCTACCGCTGGATATACCTATACTACCTACTTATATTACAAATTTATTGAATTTAGTCTTATCGTCTTAATCGTCGTAATCTACTACAATAATCGATTATCATTGACTACATTTATTTTATCGTTAATATTTGATGACCACGACTGCAATGTATTAAACTTTATTAATAGATACGCTGTGTTCACGCGAGTGTGTAAAAATGAATTCTGTTGAGAAAATGTTAAGTGAAAAGGGAAAATTAATTTTTATAGTTAATAAATTCAAGTTTAGTTTTTATAAACTTCTCCAAAATGGCCAACATCGGTATAAATGTACTAAAAGAGGATGCACTGCTAATTTAAAAGTATTAGAAAATCGTGATATAGTATGGACATCTTGCAATCTAGAACATAACCACGATGCGGACGAAGAAAATAAAATTGAACGTCAAATAATAAGCAATAACTTGAAACGTAAAGCCACTGAAAATATGTGTGATCGCCCTTCGAAGTTATTACATTCACATTTACCGGAGAATAATACAAATGCAATTACTACTAAAGATGTGACATATATAAAACACAATATATTTAAAGCTCGAACATCGAAGTGCTCGTTGCATCGTAGTAGACAAGAGGTGCATGATATTTTGAAAGACATGAACGTATAAATGAATGAAGGTAATACATTTTTATAAGTTAATAATGTGGAAAAGGGAATTTTAATATTTAGTACGGATGAAAATTTAAAAATGTTAAGTCAATCAACCCCATTTTACATTGATGGAACATTTTCGTGCTGTGCATAATTTTTTTACCAATTTTTTACAATTAATGTAATAAAAAACAATCATTATGTACCTTTAGTTTTCACTTTACTGAAAGACAAAAAACAAGAATCATAAGTCGATATTTTTCGAATTATTGATAATTATTGTTTAACTTACAATAATGTGTTTAATTTAGAAAGCATTTATGTTGATTTTGAAATAGGTATACATAATGCAATAAATGATATTTGGCCGTTAGATAAAGTTCGTGGTTGTCGATTTCATCTTGGACAATCTTGGTATAGAGCAATACAAAAGTTTGGTCTTTCATCGGAATACGTACAAAATACAAAAATAGTCCAATATTTAACGTATATATTTGGATTACCATTCCTAGATCCACAATCAGTTGGGGATTGCTTTTCCGACGAATTAGCTGAAATACTACATATGATTGAAATATTCACAAAATTCAATGACTATTTAGTAGAAAATTATATTGCTAATGATTCAACGTTTCCACCATAAATTTGGGCAGAAAAAAACAATAGTATTTATCGTACAACTAACTCGTGTGAATCGTTTCATTCAAAATTTAATTCAAAATTTTATTCTCCACATCCAAATATATTCAACTTTTTAAATATATTATATAGTATTCAATCTGATACAAGAATTATTATAAGGAGTTCCAATACAATAAAACCACACAGGAAAGAAATTAGAGATAAAATAAAATTTTTAGAAAATGAAATTTGTAAATATGATACTGGTGTATGTTCGAGGTTTCAATACATAAAAATATTAGCCAATAAGTATAGATCCCGAAAAATAGTCTAAATTTTATAATGACGCACTTTGGTAACTTATTGTCTGTTTTTTTAATTTTTTAATTTAATTTTGTGTAACGATGTAAAATATACGAATTACGAATTACGTACTTAAATTATTAACATTTTGGTACCAATACATTTTTGAAAAAAACGGTAAGGAACCAATTCAACAGTTAATTCTTGAGAACTAATTCAAAGGTACTTATAAAGGGTAAAATATTGACTACCTATATTGGGGAGCCAATTCAATTGCATCGGTAAAAAGTACTTTTCAAAAATTATTAAGATACTAATACTAGTATTTGCATTTTATTAATACTTGTATAAAAATGTATTTTATGAATACTCATAAAGTATTTGAATACATATATTTTTTTTTATTTGTATACTATATAATATCATAGTACATTATGCTTATCAGCATACCTATTATATTACTACTTAACATACATTTTAACAAATTCATAATAAATCTAACATGTTTAGTAATTTAGATATAAAAATATGTTTCAATGTTTCATACATATATTTTTCAACTAATATTGATTTAATTAAATAACAAAATAATATAAAAAAAGTTGTATTAACTATGTATTATTATAGAACTGTAATGTTGTGGGAGTGTGGGTGGTGTTTCTCGATGATGCACCGATGCGTCACGAGTAGTAAAAGGGTTAAAATTGTTAGATTTTCATTCTTTTTTTAATTGTCATATAGAATTTCTTTTTGTTTCAACGAAAACAGTATTATTTTTTGTTGATAGTCAAATTTATATAGAAAATAATTACTTAATAAAGTTTGCATTATGGTATTTGAATACAAGTATTTAAATTTTGTTAAAAATACTTTATCAAAACTTAGAAAAAATTATAATTGGATAAGCATTATATAATTATATTTGTAATAAACATGAATGGCTTGTGAAGGAAGCTGTTTACTAACGGCACGGGAGAAAAATACTTAAAAAAGTATGTCTTTACAATGTTATGACTTACCCAGTTCATATGGTAAACGTCAAATTGAGCTTCCCGTCGATTGGTTAATTCCAGAAGACGGTAAAGGAAAGTTGGTAGATAGGGTTCGTTCAGAGATCAACACAAGTTCTTTGAGCTACTAATTAATTTATTAAAGTAAGACGGTTTACAACAGAACTATTTTATATACTTAAATAAATAAATGTATTATTAAAGGTATTATTATAAATTCGACGTGTAACACTCGACTGACGTTGTATCGTTAAACATATTTTCGCGATAGCGGTCGACATATACTTCGTAAGCAAAAACTAATAACTAAATATATAACTAAATAGATTCATAACAACTACTATCCAAATACTTGTATTCGAATACTTTACAAAAATGGTCATCAGAAAACAAAGCTTTTTTATATGGTCAATGGAAGCAGTGAAATGAATCATGTAGATAACACGGTTGATTAGAAACTGATAGAAAACAAAAGGTAACCATTACTATATACATAGAGATACCTACTGCAATGATATCCAAAATGCTATACGTTTAATGAAAATACTAAAATATTTCACAAAGGAACAAAACACATAAATATAGACATACGATTTAATTTCATTCTATAAAAATATGAAATGGATTATTTAAGTTAGGGTCAACATTTCTGAATAATTTCTGAAATATGATTATTATTTAAAAATCCTCAATACTAAGATTAATACTTTACTTAAAATAAAAACAACTACAAAATATTAAGTCGGCATGCATATTATAATATATTGTTGGACTATTTTGTTTATTCGAATCCGATCTAATGATAATAATATAACAATACACTTAGAGTAGGTATCTATGTTTAGTCGTATGAGTATATTATAGTTATTTGAGCTACTACACAAAATACAAACACATCATTGTATACGAAAACCGATTCTGAGCGAAAATGGCCTGTCATCCTATATAACTAAGTGTATTTTTTGATATTATTTATATTAAAATAATTAATTTTATTATTAATAATACAGTAGGTTAAATTAAGTTTTTAAAAAACATTGCATATGGAAATGTCATTGAATGTATAAAATATAATTGTATACTTTAAAAATTTGAAGCATCCACGAAAAATATTTTTAAATTACAGTGAATATCTGACATCATTATTCTTCATTTAAAAATCTAATTTTGTTCAAATTTCAACATAAAATGTTTATAAAAAACTATAAAAATAATATATTTTTTTGAACTATTGGTTACATTATTCACTATTCACGAGAAACCTTATTTTAAATTGTCAGTCCTTAATTACAAAAACTGAACAATTTATACATTTTTAACTACAAAGTAATTTGCAAATGTTTGATATTTTGATGAATTTTGGTCAACATTTAACATTAAATGCTTATAAAAAAAAATTGTACCTATGTATTTTTAATATTTTGGAACTACTATTATAACAACTTATGACGAACGTTGTATTACATTTTGACCAACAAAAATTTTCACCGGATTCTAAAAGTTTTTATCTAGCAATTTAAAACAATAATATTTTACATTTTATGGTCAGAATTATTTGTGGGAACGACTAGTCAGTTTATGATATATACTTTGTTAGATCTATAACATTTTGTGTAGCCAAAAAACGAACTTAATAAATATATTTAATAAGAATAAAAATAAAATATTATTCTTTCTAGATATTGTATTGAAGTACTTCGAAGAACTTCGAGTTCCCAAAAATGACGAAATTGCTAAAGGTAAGTTTAATTCTTCAATCTTATTGATTTTATAATTATTGATAATTATAATTCATTGCATTCACCCCAGTCATTATAATGACGCATATAGCAAAGAAATATTGCATGAATATCCCTTGAAGATTTATTTTTAAATATGTATGTCTATTGAATACCTTAAATAACGCTGTACAAAATTTCATAACAATATATATG
This sequence comes from Pentalonia nigronervosa, assembly GCA_014851325.1. Classification (NCBI taxonomy): domain Eukaryota; kingdom Metazoa; phylum Arthropoda; class Insecta; order Hemiptera; family Aphididae; genus Pentalonia; species Pentalonia nigronervosa. The sequence continues at coordinate 661 of JACXSJ010004757.1, read as the reverse complement.
AGATATCTGTCACATATCTTATGAAACAATTTTTCACATCTCTTGGACGTTTTGAATGAAATATTTAACAAATATCAGATAAAAAAAAAAATATGATATTCTTCTGATGTTATATGTATATTCAATAGATAAGCCTACAAAAAATGGCTAAAATAAAATGTGAAAATTGGGTAGCGGTATTAACTAAGAGGGTTTCTTTTATACTCCACTACTCTAAGTGTGGGGACTGACGCCTAAATCTATTTTTGAGATTATTATTGTTGAGATTGAAATTTTATATTAAAATATAACACTTAAATCGTTTCTATGCAGTGATGTGCATTTCACATTTAATAATGTTTAACCGATATAATTCATGTGATTCAGGAAGATTGATAAACATTGAAATCGCATATTCGAACTTATTGGTGTTTGTATACCGCATATTTCCTAAGTGTAGTAATCTCTCACTACAAAGTACTCAAAAAAAAGAATGACGTAGACACGCTGGTCTGTAGGTACGCCGATGATCCGTAGTGATATAGGCGAGTCAATTAATAATAACACTTTGCGTAATTTGTAATATAAGTATATTTAATAAATTTATAACTTTAATAAATTTGAGGACAAAGTTGAATCTCTGCCCGAGATGTTAGTGTTTAATTGAAAGCAAAAAACATAG
>JACXSJ010004756.1:0-11176 GCA_014851325.1 Pentalonia nigronervosa | reverse complement strand
CTTGCAGCCTATACGTTTTAAATATAACAATTATTTAATACAAAATTTAAATACACGGACTCCCGAGTAATTACACGTGTATCAATACACGTGTACCCGGATTTTAATTACACGGGTATTAATACGTTTAAGATACGTGTACACGGCACCCGTGTACACGTGTTGGTTAATATCCGGTCAAAATCGCGAGCTCTAGTCGGGCACAATAAGCAGATCGTATTTATGTATCAAGGTTAGGTTTAATGTACATTTTTGTATATTATTTCCCCAAGTATATAAGAGGGAACTATACATTGTGAGAATATTCATATGATTATGTATATTATATAGCAGTATTGACTATATTGTTCAACGGGTTAGAGTTGTGGTGGGAAGGAGGTATAATGATACGTTCATACCCTCCCGGTTCGATTCTAACGCATAATATTATATTTTTTAAATATATGATAACATATGATAACAAATGATAACCGATAAAAATAATGTGTGATAAGGAGGGCGACATATGTCGCGCACGTACGCGATAGGCTCAGCGGCAGCGGCGGCGGGTTGAGGGTTGAGGGTTGAGGGTTGCGGTGCCAGGATCGGCATATTTATTCTACTCATATGGTTTGTATTTCGAGTATGTCGTTTCTTTTGTGCCGAATTATTAATTATTATCGACCGCATATACTGTGAAAAAGATACAATAATGTGCCATTTCCTACAAGAAAAATATCCATTCCGAAAAAATGTAGGTTCAAGTTTTTTTATACCAAAACTGTTTCCTTTAAACTACGTTTCAAAAATATCGACGCTGTTACGAAATAAATATATTATATTATTGCGATTTGTAGTGCAATATTATGTATAGTACTTGTGCGATTTGTGTTTTATATGGTTTTTGATTGTGCATTATGTGTTTCTACATCCATGGATGAACATGATTCAAAAATCAGTATCTTAGATACTAAATAATTTGCTTTGGGATATCGTGATACTAGATACTCAAAATTCGATATATTTGAATAAAATTAGAAACGGGTTTTTTAAAAGTTGTATTTATTCACATTAGGTATATATATATTAAATAGTTAATATAAACAACAAAAGTAAAAAAAACTTAAAAGTAATAATAATATTCTACAAAAAATTAATAATTATTATTCATGTACATAATTCCCTCCTTTTTGACATATGTTTTAGTAATCATACGTAAAAATGTGTATAATTAAGTAGCATATAATATATTGGCCTATTAAATAGTAATGTATAAGTTCAAGATATTTTTTTTTCATCACATTTATCAGAAATACAAATCGTAAGTAAAAGGAATCGCGTATAAAATATTACCTATTTACAATACATGTTCAATAATTACGATAAGTAGATAAAAATATATTTATAAAATAAACAAATATTTGGCACGGATAACGCTGGGTGGGACAGATAATAAAATATATTATAAGAAAAAAATGATTTAAAATAAAACCAATTAATAAAAGGCATCGTTTCCCAACCGGTGTGCCGCGTTTGATTAATTAAATAAATTTAATATTTGTAATAAATTAAAATAAGATTTTACATGAATTTTCTAACCTAAATAAACAGAACATTTTAACATTTTATTCACTTTTAATTTACTGGTATACCTACTTTAGTACTAATATGATAAAAGCCTGATTGTTATAATAAAAAAAATAGTCTATGTTAAGTGTGCCACTGCTAAATATAGGTTAAGATTAGTGTCAGGGCCGTCCCGAACAATAAATATTGTGGGGGGGGGGCTAAATTTATGAATTTGCCGACTAAAAAAGTTTTTTAGGAAGAAATTATTGTGTTATAAATTTATAGATAACATGTAAACATTATTGTTAGTGTATGCAACGAGAGTGTGTTAGTATGAGTGAAAGTATGCAAAGTAACACCTATGACAATTCAACAATAGTCAGAGACAATACAATTATGAATACACATATCCATTAAGAACAACATATTTTTACAGATCAGGGGTCCTCACTAGGATTTCTGAGAGAGCCAAATAGTTCATATCAAATTTTCCTTAGGGCCACAAGTACAAATTGTACAGTTTAGTCAGGGCCTAAACCTAAACGGTATAGGTTAATTACAAAATATATTTTTCTTATTATTGTTATAATACACTATGAAGTGGCGTTAACCCGCATATAAAAAAGTAGGGAAATGTCTTTTACTTAATTTCATGACTTGGCCTATTTGAATTTATTAATTCGTTGAAGTCGAATGGCGAAATCTTTCACAACTCTCGAATATGGCATCTATGTTGGCAGGATCTTAGATTTTTTCGGGAATTTTTCTTTAAACTGCGAATGAATTGAATTGTAGTGTCTGTTCAAATTATAACGTTTGTTTCCATGTACCGTTTCACGACATATCAAACATAGGGAAGTTCCTTCTTTCTTACCTTTTGTAAAAAAGAAATCTCCCTCCTTTACAATTATTAAATAAATAATAAGAGTTTATATTCTAATTCTACATTGTTTTAATGTTGCCCAATGTTCAGAAATTAATGCGAGGTTTAAATTATCCAATACATCTTTTTCTGCATTTAATATCATTAGTGAATTTAAACGTTCCTCACATGTAGTAGACCGAAGATAGTTTTTTATTAATTTTAATTTGCTGAATGTTCTTTCATTAGATGCAATTGTAACTGGTGCAGTAAAAGCCAAATGACAAAGTATATTTGACAATGGTAAAATGTTTTTAACTGTTTCAGATTTCTGCATAACTTCATTTAGAGATTTAATTGTATTTGAATTGTCTTTGTTGCACATTATAAAAAGCATTTCACATTCTAACTGAACCGCATCAAAGTCAGATATTTTTGATCCACTGCTTTTTGGAGGAAATAGCAAAAATGAATCTTGTATGTTTTGTAGAGATATGTTTGAAATAGTAAGTGGTTGTTTAAAAATGTCAAAAAGTGATTTGATTGTATGTATGCATTTTTTAAATTGTCTTTGGACAAATTAATAAGTGTATCCAAAACACTTTTAAATTCTTTCCTATAAAATAGCTGCATTGTAAATTCTGCTTGGTTGCTTGTATTTGAATCTAATCAATTTGGTGCTTTTCTTGTTCTATGGTCAGTTTCGAAGTCTGCCATTGAATCCACTTCTAATGTTTTAGCAAATAAAGATGCATTTTCAATAAGATTGTCCATAGAGTTTGCATCAGAGTTTATATCTTCTAAACTTTTGATTGATGTGTTAATTAGATGAGCTGCATCGAGCAGACTTAAGTTTTGGGTTTCAAGAGTTTCTGTTAGTATTTTTATTTTATACATAATATTTTTCATAAAAGATAACGACACCAAGAAATCAAACGAAAGAACTTTTTTTCTGAGTCTTAAAGCTTTTGTTCTAGTATTTCTATCAAACATATTATTTGATAAATGAATTTCTAGTAAACATTTAGATATTGCTTCCAATGAAGACCATACTGCTTTTATAGACTCAGCGCGAGCAGTCCAACGCGTTTTTGATAAATTTCTCAAGCGTAAAGTGTTTTAAATTTCACTCATATATGTATTAAGTAAACCATATCGTTTAGTGCTTGAAGAAAAAAAAACATATATATTTTCCAAAATATCAATCATATTATTTACAATTGAACTGGCTTCACAGCCATGTTCTAAAAAGGTGTTAATCCTATGAGCCTGACAAGGAACAAATGGTATTTCGTGACCAACAATTTTGGAAAGTTGTGCTTTTGTACCATTTTGTGCACCTGACATGTTGCTGGCAAAATCGTAAGATTGAAAGGCTATACTATCTGTACTTAAACCATTTTTTTTTCTTAAATATGTGTGATTTGTTTAGCTGTTCCAAGACCAGTTTTATCTATACCTTCTGAAATTTCTAAAAGCCTTTCAGTGGCTTCACCATTACCATCAACATAACGGACACATATAGCTAGTCGATCCTGATTAGATATGTCAGGAGTTGTATCAGCCATTACAGAAAATATATTTGCTTTTTGTACTTTTTGAACAATACACTTTCTTGTTTCACTAGCTAAGATATCAATGAACTCATTTTGAGAGCAAGGTCCTAAGTAAGTGACATGATATGGACGCATGGATTTTTCACTCAACCATCGATTTAAAACTGGATTGTATCTAGAAATAAGTTTGACAAATTGATAAAAATTTCTATTTTCTTCATTGCCGTCTCCTCGAAATGGAAGTCCTTGTCTGGATAATGTACAGATTACATCGAATAATATAGTTATAACTTGCTTGTTAAATTCCTTTTCCTGATTCAACTTTATAGCTTCCACTCTAGCATGTTTGTTCAAAATCAAATCAATATGATTTGAATTAGACATAAAATGGCAATAATTATGTAATGCTGATTTATGGGATAAACTTGAAAAGTGTTGTTGAAGTTTTTTTAAATTTTTTTTACCTCGACTTTTCATTTTATGCCACTGATTTATTCCTTTACTTATCCAAGCTAAATCTGACGATTGTCTACCATTTCCTTTTGGGAATAGTGAACATGCAAAACAATAAGCTGCATTTGTAATTACACTATATTCTAATAAAGGATATTCACAATACCATTTTGGATTAAAACGATTTTGTTTGGATACATTTATGTTCAAGTTGATAGGAAATTTAGAAAGTTTGGGTTGATACGGCCCTAAGTTGATTAAAAACTGTCTTTGAGGTGATGATGTAACAGGTCCTCGTTTTTCAGCATCATGACTAATAAGATCATCAAATACAACATTTTCATTTTCATTTTCAACTGATGTCATTTTTTGGGCAACTTTTTTGGAATTAATTAAAAAATTTGTAGTTTTATCTTTTATTGTGCTTATAACTTGAATACTTTCCAAAATAAAAAAAATTGGATTTGGGTATGGATCATTTTTCAGTTTTGACAATAATGTACTACATAGATTAAAATCAGTAATGAGATTTTCCAACTGACCAGCACAAGATATCCAGGATAATTCAACTTCATTATTCAGGTTACTTTCTGAATCACTTTGGTGGTTGTCAATCTGATTTTCTGATGAATCAGGAACTGTCGTTGGTAATTTAAAAGACTAAAAAAAAAGTTGATTGATATTTTAAATAAAAATTTAAAAAAACATTTAATTGACAAATGTTAAATTATTTAATAGATATTTTATTTTTAGTATTTATACAGAATATCTTTATCTTTGTTTCCAAATTGCTCATTATTTTTTAAATTCATGAAAAAATTTTTAAATAAATTATTAGGTACGATTGATTATAATAATTAACATTATTACTTACTTCAATGATCTCTAAATCTGAACCATCATAATTGTTCAATATTATATTATCAGCACTTGACTTAAGATTATTGTCATCATGATCATGCATTTGAATTGGGGTTTGTAGTTCAGGAATTAACATAGAGGGAGACATTTCAGAATACTATAAACCAATAAGCATTTCATATTTTATAACTTATACTTTGGTTGTCTAAGAAAAAATACATAATACATATAATAATATATATACTAAAATAAATAACCTGATTAGAATCAATATTAGCTTCACATACTGATGAAAGGACCTGCTGTGATTGCTCCAATTGAATAATTGTCTGTATATTTGATTTTAATGTTTGCAATTCACATTAAACTTAATTAACTTAGGTATTTACACTCACACAATTGTAAATATTTATCAGGTAGATATATGGTACCAATTAATTTATTTAAATAATTAGGATTATTTATAAAAAAAAAAACTAACACAATTTAAAGTTTTTATAATGTTGTATTATATGTAGGTATATTTGTATATAAATTGACTAATAATTTAAGTACTTACATTTTCAAAGTTTTGTAGAGCAGATTCAAATGGACTGGCAGGTGCGCCTAAATGCTTGAGTTTAACGCGTTTACCATGGTGTATCTTAATTTCATGCTTTTTTCGATAATCATCATCAAATATCGACCCACACGTTAAACATTCCAGTTTAATTCTTTTTCTTTTATTTTGACTCTTCACAATGTTTGACATGATAGCGAGTACAAATAAAAATAACTAAACGTCTTAAACTAGTGTCGTCTCTGCACGCGAGCAGTACAGTCGTCTATGCACTGCCTGCATCTCGTGACGCTAACTACATCGTCACTTTAATATTATAAAAGTTTTTTACATCGTTGAATGTGTCTTAAAAATACAGTCGCACTGATATAAACAAAAAAAATAGGAATAAAACCTAGCTTCCGTAAAAGGAAAAAATCCTACTAAATTAATTAGTCTTCAAGTTCACGCGTCGAGCACCCCGAAAAATCGGCGGTCGCTTATCGACGTTTGATATCTTACGTAATAATAACTCCACCGATAACGAAGAATCCAATTAAAACAAAACCAGGCAAATCTACAAATACAATATCTAATCTTAAACAAAACATAACAACTAGCTCACGTATACAGAGCGCGTCAAGTGATTTGTTCAACTCATCAACTGAAATGGAGGAACCTGACTTCATTCAGCCTAAAACAACAAAACGTATCCTGTCTTCTGAAACTTCAACTGATCACAAGAAATATAAGCCAATATTTGTAACAACCAACCGATATTCTCACTCACTATAGACGATGACGCCACAGGTGGCACATCATTAAATAATCAAATTAACTCCCAAACTCCTGAAATGAACAACGAAATCAAAATTAAATTACCTCCTCCTATATTTATCCGTGAAGTGTTAGATTTTGTTAGCTTTAGACCACAATTGATCTCTTTAATCGGTTCAGAAAACTTCCTATTCAAATCATCAACAAATGCACTAAAAGTTCAAACAACCAATCTAGATTCTTACAGGAAAACTATTCACTTTTTAAGAGAGGAGAAAGCCCAATACCACACCTTCCAACCCCAAGAAGATAAAGCTTTTCGAATAGTCATCAGAAACCTACACCCATCAACACCAACTACTGAAGTCGGCATAGCCATTGAGGACTTAGGCTTTTCTGTTCGTCAAGTAGCAAATTTTTTCCAGAATGTAACAAAAAACAAGCTTCCAATGTTTTTTGTTGACCTGGAATCAGCTACAATAAACAAAGATATATTTAACTTCCCTACTTCACACCAAAATAAAAGTGGAAGAACCCCATAAATCTAAAGATATAATGCAATGCCACAACTGCCAGGACTACGGCCATTCGAAAAAATACTGTGCACACCCCCAAAGATGTGTCCGTTGAGGAAAAAACCATCCATCATCAATCTGTACCAAATCCAAAGAATCCCCTGCTTGTTGCGCACTCTGCAACGAAGACCACCTGGCTAACTATAAAGGTTGCAAAACATATAAGGAGCTTCAAAATCACCGGAATTTTTCCACCAAACAAAATAACGGTAATAAAACAAACAATGTTAACTTTAAATTTAATAATTGTGAAAGTTCTCAGCGGCCATCCCAAACCACTAACACATCCCCAGAACCGTCATATGCTTAGGCAACTTCTGCTCAAAAGTCTATCCCACCAAGTCAAAATATGAACAACGATTTCACGACCTTTATTAATAATTTTCAAGCTATTATAAATCCGCTAATAGTCCTCCTCACAACAGTCCTCGACCGCCTATTATTTAACAATGTTAAATAATGCATTCACTTCTCAGTCTACTTATCTTTTTATGGAATGCCAATGGTTTAAAAAACCATAAAAACGAACTCATCACAATATTCTACGAAAAAAGAATTGACATAGCCTTAATCACTGAAACCCATTTCACACCAAACACTAAATTCTTTATTCCCGGTTATAAACTAATATCAGCACCCCACCTCGACAATACTGCTCATGCGGGTTCTGCTATCCTCATCAAATCCTCCTTACAATTCAACACCTATCCTATAATAAATGAAGACTTTCTACAGGCAGCAATAATTACATTCAAAACAAACCACATATCAATTTCTATAGCTGCAACGTATTGCCCCCCTAAACACAGAATATCCACATTACAATATCAACAATTTTTCATGGCTCTCGAACGCTATTTCTTAGTCGGTGGTGACTTAAATGCAAAAAACCCAGCTTGGGGCTGTCATATTCAAAATCCAAAAGGTCAAGCCTTACATCATTTAATAAACATAAAAAATTTCAAAGTCTTATCCCTCACTAATCCAACCTATTGGCCAACATCCCCGAGAAAACGCCTCGATATACTGGATATATTTGTAGTAAATATTCCAAATAACATCTCTCATTCCATAAAAAATTTACTCGACCCATGTTCGGACCATTCTCCGGTTCTCCTAACACTAGACGCCCAACCTCTACCCCAACCAAGACAAGTCTGTCTTACTGACGGTATTATGAACTGGGATAAATTCAGAGACAATCTTGATCAAAATATCGATTTAAAAACTAGACTTAAATCGCCAGAAGATATAGAAATTGCTACCCAAAATCTTATAAATTTAATTCAGTCAGCAGCCTGGAATTCTTTCATAAAAAAAACCCCCCAAAAACATTCTAATCCATTCTCAATTCCCGCTTTCACCAGAGAATTAATTGCGCAAAAACGTCGTGCTAGAGCACTTTGGCAACGTTCAAGACTACCATCTGATAAAAATATTTACAACAACCTATCCTCATTCCTCAAACGTAATCTGAACCAATTAAAAAATGAATCCTTCAACTCTTGGATTTCCTCTATCAGTGCAAAAAACGGTTCCCTTTGGAACGCAACTCGTCAGTGTTTAAAACAAAAACCTAAATACTCCCCTTTAAAAAAACCAGATGGCACATGGTGCAAATCGGACGAGGAGAAAGCAGATGTCTTCCGTTCACATCTTGAACAAGTTTTCCAACCTCACCAGGATATCAATGACCAATTATTTACAGAACATATCTTAAAATCATTAGACACTCCACTACCACTCTACCTACCACCTAAACTTTTCTCACCAGCCGAAGTCCACCACTACATCAAATTATTTCCCCTTAAAAAAGCCCCTGGATTAGACTTGATTACAGCTGAAGTCGCTCGCCAGTTATCAAAAAAAACCCTTATCCACCTCACGCATATTTTAAATTTCATACTAAGGCTCTCATACATTTCTGTACAATGGAAAACTTCAGTTATTATTTTAATTCCTAAACCAAATAAACCCCCTGACATACCAACTTCGTACCGTCCAATCAGTCTTCTTCCTTTATTTGCCAAACTAACTGAAAAATTAATCTTAAAGCGTATATCTCGACTAATTAATATCTATCAAATCGTCCCAAACTCACAATTTGGTTTCAGGAATAGACATTCAACAATCCATCAAATTAACCGATTAGTTGACTCAATATCGTATTCAGTGGAAACAAAAAAATATTGCTTTGCGGTTTCATTAGATGTTGCCCAGGTATTAGATCGGGTTTGGCACCCGGGCCTTCTTTATAAATTAAAAACAATTCTTCCCGCACCTTATTTTCTCTTTTTCCAATCATACCTCAATAACCATTTCTTTGTGACAAAAGTAGGCTCTAAGGTATCTTCAATTGCCCCTATACTAGCCGGTGTCCCCCAAAGTGCTGTCTCATCTCCTTTCCTATTTAACTTATTCACAGCTGACCAACCAACTTCCCCGTATGCTTCAGTAGCCGAATTCAAGATGACAAAATTATATACACTTCTCAAAATGATCGAGACACTGCCAATATACACTTACAAAATCACTTAAACAGCCTATCTTCCTGGTATACTAATTGGAAAGTAAAAATTAACAAAGAAAAATCATCATACATTACTTTCTCTCTAAGACAGGGTAAAATACCTTCTGTTAACCTAAACAATCAAACAATACCAACAGTCTCCAACATCCGTTAGGTCTACCCCTAGACAAGCGTCTCACCTGGGCAGAACATATAAAAATCAAACGCAATACTCTTAAACTCAGAAGGAAATCACTACACTATTTGATAGGTAGTCACTCCAAACTTAACCTCAATTCCAAACTGCTTATTTATAAACAACTTCTCATGCCTTATGGACTTATGGCATACAGTTATGGGGTGCGGCTAAATTGTCAAATTTAAACATAATACAGAGATTCCAATCGATCACATTACGCATGATAACTAGGGCCCCCTTCTACGTATCCAACCACACACTCCACACAGACTTAAACATCAAAACTGTCTCAGAAATGTCATCAATTACACATAAGCGTTATCGGTTACGACTAGAGAACCACCCCAACGTGCTAATCGCAACATTTAACTCACCAACAATACCTGGGAATCCCCAAAGAAGACTTAAGAGAAGATGGTGCCGTGACCTAAATTCTTAATCTCTAAAATTATAAAAAAAATAAAAATAAAAATAAAAAACAAAAATATAAAATAAAAAAAAAAAAATATATATATATATATATATATATCTAACATAACAATAAACCAACATAAAGTGTAGCCGTTGGGTTACTTCTTTTATCAAGTAAATCATGTCATACGTATTATAGCTCATATTCTTATTGTAAAACTAGTTTACAGATTGTATATATTTAATAAAAAAAAAAAGTCTTAAACAATAATAAAAGAAAGAACGTCAAGTCGGAAATGACTGTTGTCATAGCAGAAAAATGATTGATTAATTAGTAATCAGAATAAAATAAATAATAAACGATAGCTACGAAAAAAAATTGTTTTTGTTACTGTAGATTACGGCGATTGCACTGACTATAAGTTACAGCTGCGGACTAATATACAATATTATAATATTTGTATTGTGTACATTATGCACTGTCCAAAAATAGTCTCGTGCCTGCATGAAGTTTGATTTTATCCGACTTCGGGTACTTGCGCAAACGGTCAGAAATTACCAAGCGTATATAGTGGAATATACCGAATCAAACAAACCGGTCGATGTGCACTATATTGTGCTTGTGTTATTACGCTGGCAAGCGGACAGTGGTGTGTGTATATTATTATATTTTAGAAATATCCTAGATCACGGCCTTAGACTATTCATAGTGGTATTTCCATGTAGCTATGCAGATAAGAATCCCAATAAAAATTATGACTATTTTTAGTTTTTATTATCGGGATACTATTACATAAATAAATGAAAAATATAAAAATCATTTTAAAATACCTATAATTTTAAATTTTTGTCTGACCAATTTTATTTTAGTATTCTACGTTGGTTGG
>JACXSJ010004755.1:0-11183 GCA_014851325.1 Pentalonia nigronervosa | reverse complement strand
ATTCAATGACTTAACGTTTTTAGAAGCAGCATCCATAGCTATCATACGAGCAGAATGTTCACATAAGGTATTTTCTAGCATGGCAAAAAATAAAAGTGAAACAGTAGAAAATTCAATATAACTTCTCATATTTTCTTCTTCTACTTCTTCTAAACTAGCTATATTAGCTACTGTGAGAAGGAAGTCTGTGTTATAAATTGAGATCCAATCAACTTCTGACGTGCCTTTAGTAACCATACGGTTGTAATATATCTGGCAAGCAATGAATTCGGCGTAATTACATTCATTGAATATTTTTGAAGCTTCTAGAAATGTAGGATTATTTTTTCCTATTTTGAAAACTGTAAATAAAATGTTGGATTTATATGATTTTGCTAACAGTTCCTCTGATTTTTGGCCAACACATATGACTTTTGCAAGTTTTTGATCAGGCCTATCCAATTCTTGTTCAACTTTTTTCACAACAGCCGTATGGATGCCACCACACAGACCTCGATCAGACGTGATTGCAAATATGAGATGATTTTCAATATGGTCTAGCATGTTGATATGTGTGTAATGTTTGTAAAACGATAGCGTGCCATGACCGAACGGACGTACTTCCTTCAGCAGGCGTTCAGTCTTGGCCATTTTGGCAGCTGATACGAGTTTCAGGGACGAGGTGATTTTGTTGATGTTGCCATACGACTGTATGCGTTTCTGAATAGTTCTCAGAGACATTTGATGGGCAGTTTTGGGAGGGCTGCGACAAATGACGTGAGAAGGTACCTCGTGACGCTGCAGGATGACGAACGCAACAATCTAGGATCTATTGTGATAAGAAACAGAATAAAGAAATTGTGCTCAGATCAGGACAAAAAGTTAAGCGTGAGGTGGACTACGAGACTGCGTGACTAACGTGACGACGAGGATGCCTGGACACACGCCTCTGAGACCTGGGTGGGGGAGTCAAGTTGTACGCGAGACGGGTCAGAGGCAATACCGACAGATTCATGATATAAACAACATGGTATGATCGCAAAAGTCTAGATTTGGTCAAGTCTGCGTAACATGCCATTTGCTTACCCATATAATATATTATCATATTCTCATTAAATTATTATTACTGTGTGCTACGAATCGTCACGTGATTACCGAAGGATCTGACCGTTAAAAATTGCCGATCATGCCTTGTTGTTATATCATGGACAAACCAGGTCTGCGATCTCTATGTGCACGACGCGATATACCAGGGATGTTGAACCTACAGCACACGTGCCAAAAATGGTAAAATTTTCACGGCACGCAATTTTTTTTATTTCATTCTTTAATCTTGCGTTAAGTGAAAAAAATTATTATTATTTCTAAAAAAAACTCCTCAGTCATAAAAGTTTGGAACTCACTGCTTCCAGATATAACATTTTAGACTTTGAAAAAAGGGGGCTCATAGCGTATTCCAAATAAATTCAATATTTGCGTCAACATACATAATATGCGAAGGTTTATTTTCCATAATGAATTATTTCAAATAAAAACATAGGAATAATACATTGTTTATTAAGCCTAATGCTGTTTGTGTTTCATTTAAGACTAACAAAATACACAACTAATATTAAAAAAATTTCAGTAAACTTTTTTAAGACTCCATCATCTCCCCAGAAAAAAAATGTTTATATGTACCCTATGAAAAAAATACCTATTACTGGAACGTGCATTTTTTTTTAAACTTTGATTATAAAATGTAGGCATATAACCCGAAAAAGATTTGTCACCCCTGCGATTTACTATAAAACAAGTAGTAGTATAGCACAATTACAGTAGCATTAATTAAATTAATGATATTTATCAAAATTTTGGAAAAGACAGTTTTAGCTCACTTCTACGCAGACGGCTGGCTGGATGCTGCGACGACACGGTGTCTGTGGTATTTACAGTAAATAAAATGTATGTGTGCAGTTTATGTATAAATTAAATTTACCATCAACGAAAAAAACAAAGAATAAATAATAAATAATAGCTTATGAATTCGAAGGGATGGAATCAAAAATGGTAAAAAGCGATCACTTGCAAAATATTTTTACTCTGTTTATACGTAGTGCAGGATACGACGGAATGAAATATAAACAAACAAACATGAAAAAATATACATTATAGTAAGACCTTCCTCAAAATTAAAAAAAAAAAACTAAAAAAAATTTAAAAAATTTTAAATCTATCTATTATCTATTGTATACTACGCACTTATTTAAATATTTTGAAATTTTCATTGTCTATTGAAAATAATAATTTGAATAATAGTGTAGTATTTTATGTTTCTACGATTAATATATTTTTAATAATAACAAAGTAATAAAATCGTCCATAAAACATATTTGTGGCTTTATATTAAACTTTTTATACATACATATATAATTATGTATAATATAAACAAGATAAAATTATTTTAGATGATTGTAAATTTTAAAAAACTGATTTTTTTTGACATTTTTATATTATAAACATTTTTAATTGACTTTTGAATATAACTTTTTATAGTTATAAATTATAGAGGACAATATACAATTATAAAATATATAATATATATAAAATTTATATAAATTAAATTTAATACTTGTGTGCGTTATATATATTGTAATAATGTAATATCCAAATATCCATGCATTTTATTCTATAATAGTATAATCATGATACCGTCGTATTTGACATGTGTCCACGTAAGTTGTGGGAGGGAAATGGTGAAACTATTATTATTTTTAAAATATGTATAAGTTTAATTACTAAATACAAATTGTATTTTGGTAATATTGATTTGGAATAAAAATATGATATAATGAAACTTACTTTCTGACTGACCTTCATATTAAATGTTTAAAATTTTAAATGTAAATAATTCCATTAAATATTACATAATTGAATATAATTAATATTGACCCACAATATGAAGTAATGACTAAAGAGTATTGAATAATGATAAATGGTGTAGTTAATTATAAATTAATATTATTTGATAACGCTATATTATATAGTAATATTATAGTAGTGATTACTGATTACTGATTACAGTTAATAGTTTAATAGTTTGAAATGTTTAAATATTTTTCGTTTTATACTACAATATGTATAATTTTATGAAAAATTTAATTGAGTTTTGTTATTTTTTATCAACTGTAGTAAATATAATTATTAGGAGGCGTTTTCAAAAGTTTTATTTAATACATTATACTAAATATTAAAAAAAAAAATTATTACTTACTGGTTGCTAATAGTTACTCCATTGTAAAAAAAAACATGCTTACATCAAATATTTTCACTGTCAACGAATCGTTAAACAAAAAACTAAATACTTATCAAATAATAGTTAATAGGCTTACTTAGTTCAAAAATTCGGAATATTTATTTTACCACTTACAAATCTGGTACAAAGTTCTTTAAATCTTTTTCCGTTGTCCTCATTTGTCCATGTTTGGTAGTATTTTTATTATTTTCTCCAATGTCATCTAATAGATCTTTTACATTATCGTAAAAATATTAGGAAACATTAAAAAGACTTCGTTTCTAATTTTTTAATTCAGAGATTTTTTTCGTCATAAGCGATTTTTTCTGGGAATTTTTATTCCGTTTATCGATATTATACCCATAATCGGATCCATTAACATTTCTGGAGAGGGGCTAACATTTTTAACATCAATGTGATTCGATCCCACACAACTAAAAAGCTGTCTGTTTGGGGAGGGACTAATAGGATATTTGAAGGCTATGACCCTCCAACCAGCCCTCCCAATGATTATACCAATACCTATTAAAGGCTCTAGTATAATACTGCTCATTATAAAAAATTGTACTACCCAGTATCCACTAATCATCATTAGTTAATTAATATTAGGTAATCACGGTTATCACAGTGATGTTATAATTACTATAAATGTATTTTGATTTTAGGTATCACTATCTGTTTCCCACAAATTTTTTTCCAAACCAACTTCTTCCAATGAAACGAATTTCCAAATTTTACCTTTGATCTTATTTACATTTGTTTCAATCACGAATTATAATTATTATTCTTATTATTATTACGTTACGTAATTTACGTTGTTTCAACTTTTAATGTATATTTGTTGAAAAAAATTTGTTTTGATGGACATTTTTTCTATAAAATATTTCTTCCAATTATATCTTTTCATATATTGTATACCTTTATTCCTTTGTGGTATATTTAATGTTAATTCTTTCTTTGCCGGGAAAACGTTTCAAATGCATTTCTAGTTCAAACGATTAAAAAAAAAAAACTGAAACCAAACAATAGTAAACTAATGCGATGGTAAATTTAAATTCATAATATTTAGTATTTATTGCGTTTAAGTTAAACATGATGACCACTGGAATTACAAATATGAATGTGCAGAATATATACTGTTATTATTACCAACGGCGTATAATAATAGTGCATTACCAAAAAACTATATGATTATCACTAAAAAAAATAGATATAGCTGGTACTATTGTTAATACAATATAACATACAGTGTTCATTTTGTAATTATGTTGTCAAGAAATCAAAACGTTCGTAAAGTATCTGTTGTTGGTTTCTTCTATAAAAATATTATTTGAATTTGTTTTCAATTCGTTAAATTAACGTATACTTATTGAATGTCTTAATAATTGAAAATGAAACAAGGTTTCTCGTAAGTAGTTAATGTTGTAACCAATAAATCTAAAAAATCTATTTACATGGTTCATTTCTAAAGAAATTTTAAGTTTAGATTTGGATGTAATTATATATTTAAATAAAAACAACAGTGATAGTTATTTCGTTGTAATTTAAAAAAAATTTTCTTGGGCACTTGAAACTTTTAAAGTATATTATTATATTTTATAAATTCGTCACTTAATGACATTTTCAAATGTAATGTTTTCTGCAAAAATTAATTCAACTTACCGTATTATTAATATTAAAATTAATTATTTCAATAGCAATAATATCATACAAATATAAAATACAATTAGTTATGTAGGCTGACAGACCGTCTTGTTAATTATTAATGTACTTATATCATTGCTTTTTAAGTTATTATTATGTATTAATTTAGCTGGTCTTTCACAGATATAGTCTTGAGATTTTTTTCTTTAAATATTGTTACTCAATACTGGTCTATATTTAATATATTTTTAGAATCATAAATATGAACTTGTGTCAAATTTTGTTCAATAAATTAATTTTTGTTAAATTTAAAATATGACTTACGTGATCACTGAATACATCCCCATCGTTCAATATCATTTTTCAGAAATTAATAGAAAATAATATCCTTCTATACACTTTTTACCTTTTTCACTGAATATAATATTATCACAGATTATATAATCTGTGATATATAGTCTTCCATAGTGCTAGTCCCTAGAACATAGAACACACATCAATATATTATATGTAAGTGCTGTCGTGTTAGTCATGCTGTTTACAACAGTCATAGTCAGATGACTTATAGTACTGCAGTGGCGGCACAAAACCGGACCCAGATATTTAGCTGCCAGACTTTTTGCAACCACCAATCGCCGCCACCGTTTTACACCAGATCAAACTTCGGACATACCCCCTTCCTAATTTGGAAAATGTATTCAAATGTATCAATTTATTATAATTGTTTACATTGCATTGCATTACATTTAATTGATGTGTAATACCTATACCTAAATCAAATTTTGCATTTGAAATTGGGTGGTTGTAAGAAATTGTAAATTAGTACTAATTTATCTATATTGTCTGAAAATGTGTAAAAATGTTCTAACAAAATGTTATATCTAAATACCGAATTTATATACATTTTAAATTGTAAAATATGTGCTTAAAAGTTTCAAATATGCAATTAAAAAGCACAAATTATGTAACATTTTTATTTTAATTTGTAATTTTGCAATGTAAATTATTTATTAATTGTATTAAAATGTTTATAAACAAAAAGTAAAATGTAATTTATTCTTCGTAATTTATACTATAAACTAATTTTTTCATTTTTCTAATTATGAATAAGTATTATTTTTAAAATTTTTAATGTAAATAAAAGGTTATTTTTCCACATTAGTGTTTAATTATTTCTGATCGATGCGACCCTTCATTCTAGGAGTTTGCGACCCCCAGATTGAGAAACGCTGGTATAAACTATGAAGAATAGAGAAAAAAAAATATAAATTAATGTAGAGTATAAAATAGTGTGCAAGGTGTAACTGATAATAATTGCTACAGTGCAATAACACATGGGTAAAAACACGTAAATTATTTCTGGTGTCTAATCGATAGATTCGGCGGGCACCCATCACCAATGAGGTTTTCGACCGATCAATAAATACATATTCGAAATGTTTTCGTATACTATATATTTACTTAGTTAATGTTAAATAATATAATATATTTTGTAACTGAGTAACTGGTAAAACTGATAAAACATAAATTAGTTTTTATTATAAAGGAGAGGTGGTCATGAGGTGACTGACTTTATTTTTTACCTATTTTAGGGTCACGACATTAAAAAGGTTGAGAAACACAGGTATAGATAACATACAACATATTGATTATAAGTGGGTATTAATGTATTAAAATTAGAATTTATAATAGAATAATAGAATATTCTATAATCAATGGTAAGAGTATTCTTAGACAAATTATTGCAGGCCAGTTGGTGGTGCGTGGTAAGCAGATCATTCAAAATTCCATATTTTAATTACATTTTTTTTCTCATTAAAAAGAGTTAAATTTTACTTAAGAACCATATCAGTTGATGGACGTTGTGATCTGGTAGGTAGTAAATAGAGATTCAGAAATAGGAAACTAGTCAAATAGACTTAAAAAAGGCTTATGACACATTTGATAAAATACGTAGAATAGGAGATATAATTATCTGCTTATTTAAATTCAATTTTCTATTGCTTTTTTTCTAACATTCAGCTATGTTAACTTATTAGCAAATTAATCATTGTATTCCTTACTAATTAATATTTACCTATGTATATATGTTACTAGTAACCAGTTAATAATTATTACTATTATAGTTGTTTGTGCTAAATATATTTAAAAATCCTGCATCAAATATTTAACTATAAATTATAATTTTATACTTGAATAGCCTGGATGAAAAATGAATTAGCCCACATTAAATATTGGCACCTCTGGTACTTTGAGGGCTTAAAAGTAAAAAATCCAAATAATTTTCAAACGCGTCAAGAAAAACAAAAAAAAAAATTAAGGAAAACAGGAATTTTTACGCGAAGTCAATTTTTGACAAAATCGATTTCATTTTTTAGTGTAACACAATAAATAATAAACGCAGAAAAATTAAATTTTTACCAAATATTTATGTTATTGTTTTCTATACACCATAAAATTGTCATATTTTTAAGCTATTAATAGGCATAAGAAATGTTTAGATTATAAATTTTTTTCGCTTGGTCAAAATAATTGAAAATTTAATACAAGGTTACTTATAACATATCATTAGTGAAAATTTAAAAAAAAAGTTGAGCGTAAGTCTACAATAGTTTTTGTCAAGCGTCTAAAGTTAGAGTTTCGGTAAAATATAATATCAAGAAAATTTGCAAATTATTCTGATTAAATCTAAGATTTGAAAATTTAACACAAAATTCTTCATAAACTTTTCTACCTTTCACGAAGAAAAATAGTTTAGCAGAAAATAAAACTAATTTTTTATGAGCATTTGAAATTAGACATTGGATATTCTCGTACAGTGTCACCCAAGATATATTTTTCAGGTGTAGCAAGACATAATTTTACCCACCCATCGCCCTTCAAAACTCAAAATTGAATGGGTTTTTTTTTTGTTATATTATTCGTTAATATTGGTAAATATTAAGGTATCGAGGTATAGGCATAAGACTGGAAGTGGTTAAAGCTATTTAAAAAGTTTTTAAGTGACTAAATTTAATTATAAAAGTGACCTCTATAGATATATTTCCTGTAACAATTTACAATTATTAAATATTTTTCTTTGAATATTATTCTCTTCTTATTTTCAATGTGTAGAGACTGCTACATTTAGTAATATGGTTGGGTGCTACTGTACCCGTAAACTACCGATTCCTCTGGTAACGATTTTCTTATTTTGTTGAAATTTAAAAACGAATAACTGTAGATATTTGAAATTTTCACTGAATGTTAAGATTATCATTTTCTATACATCATTAAATCCCAACACTTTTTGAGCTTATTGTAGTCATAAGAAATTTTATATTTTTTTTCTATAAATATCGGTAAAAAATTTTTTTTTGCTGAAGAAGCTTGAAAATTTAATACAAGATTCCTCATAAGTTGTATATAATAGCAGTTCCAAAATATTAAAAATACATAGGCACAACTTTTTTTTAATAATCATTTAAAGTTCAAATCTTGACCAAATTTCATCAACATATCGAACATTTGCAAATTATTTTGTAGTTAAAAATGTATAAAATGTTCAGTTTTTATAGCTAAAGATTAAAAATTTAAAACAAGGTTAAAAATTAATTTAAATCGACACCTCCTTCTGTACAGCGAAGTGGTACCCACTTGCCGACCTTTTTAATATTTGATTTTCAGTGATTTTAATATTTTGTTGTTTGTATTTGTATTATATTGAATTACGTTATTTTTTTTACTGGCAAAAAGTCAAAACAAAAACAAACTGCAAAAAAAATATTTTTTACCTTACTTTTGGTCAAAAAAAGATCTTAGAGTCTGCTAAAATGGTATGGAAAATTTTAATGAAGTTTAGTACTTATCGAAAATAATCTAGGAGTCTAGGACCTAATTAGCGTAAGACCGAAAATAATCCAAGACCTATAGCTAGTGTAGTACCTATGTAAAAAAAATCGGGGATCCAACTAGTGCTTGTAGTACCTGTGATTACTGATTAACCTAGTGTTCGGGACCAAACTAAGATGTGCCCGTTTAGCCATCTCGTTTTTTTTTTGTTTTTTTCCGGAAACATAACTACCTGAATTGAATAATTAAATATAATAATAAGTAGACAGGTAAACGGACGCATGTAACACGTCTACGGTTGTGCCTGTAACAAATTAAAAAATTCAAGGTATAAAACTGTTTGACGCATATCAAAGTTGCCCACTAACAATTTGCGAATAAATATTTGGAAACAAGCGAATTGGTAATAATTCTTGAACAGTATTGGACTCACGAATAGGTTTCCGCGAAGGTCTTCGTCGATGAGTTTGTAGGTCACACGCCGTGACTGGCCGCTTGGGGCACGTCGGTCAGCCGGTCCGGGCGGATAACAGCCTTAGGCGGCATCCTTCACGTTCCACACCGCCGCGCCGGTGTTTACTCGCTAATTATTGTCGTTTGCGATTGTTCTGTGAGCCTTTCGTTTACCAAAAGTATTGACTCTGACTCGCTGTCTGGTAGGTATCCATACGCTCTTCGATCTTCATTTGGTCGACCGCAATTATTTACATTTTTACTATACTAACCGGCTAAGCTTGAATAATTTATCAAGACTCTGACTCAAATCAGCTGCATCCAGCAAATACTAATTGATACTGTGACTTAAATATCTTAAAGAATTTTATTCTCAGTTTTTCAATATGCCTCATTTCCGTTTGGAAACAAATGTTTCCAATTCTAAAGTGACACCAGAATTATTGAAAAAGCTTTCTGCAGCTGTGGCCAAGACTCTTGGAAAACCAGAATCGGTTAATACCCACCTATTTGTTTTTCATTCAATTTTTTTTTTTTAAATGTGTGTTTATTTTATCACTTGTTTTAGTATGTTGTTGTGACTGTTGTGCCTGATCAACTTATGACATGGGGTGGAGACGATAAGCCTTGTGGTACAGCTACGTTAATGAGCATCGGTTGCCTAGGCGTTGAAGAGAACAAGAAACATGCCGCCGCCTTGTATCCTCTTTTGAAAAAAGAATTAGGCATCTCAGGTGATAGGTATGTTCACTTTATTCATATGTCAATGAAGAAAAGTAATTAGTGATTATTGTTTCTAGATTATACATAACATTTTCGGATCAAAGTTCATCCAACGTTGGTTATACTGGAACAACCTTTCATACAATTTTAGGATAATTAATATAAGAAGAACAGAAAATTTCTACTACCTATGAATTATTTTTTAAGTTTTACTCACTATGATCATCTAAACTTTATAACCAAATCCAAAAGTTTTAACATGCTTTAAAATGAAGTAAAATAAACAGTAAATTTATATATAAAATATATTGGCTTATAGATATTTTTTATTATTATTCATCCTTAATATCCTTGATGGTTACTAAAGCTGTATCTAAGATTATTATCTTTCCTTATTAGTTATTAGTACATATTTGATCTTTTATCTAATTAATACATTCACCGTGGATCATTTTTTAGTATACTTATGGTGGTGCTGTATAAACAAGTTTCAACTAAAATATCAATTTGTTATGAATTAATACTTATATAAGAGACTAAAAAAAAACGAATTGATTAATTATAAGTTATAACGCTGGTCAAAATGTAGTGCATTTGATGTTTCATGTCGCTAATAGCAGGCGTCATTTAGTATAATATGTAAATAAAGTTTAATGATACCATTTAGCAAACTATTTTCAATAATTAAGATTTTTTTATAAATACCAGATTCCTAGGTATGTTTAAACTGACATTGAATTCTGTGGATCCACGTTCAAAACTTTCTTTTTATTCATAACATTAAATTAAGGAAAACAATTTCACTAGTCATTAATATTTATATTTAAATAACCACTTAACCCATAGTAGAGTAGTTATTTTCAACTATTCGCAGATATATTGTGGTAACAGGTTGTTGGGTTAACCATTTAGTTTACACAGAAGGAGACAGCGTAATAGTTCCTTTAGTTATGATTGTATATATTTAAACCATACTTTTATTTGTTAGATATTACTAGCGATAGAATTCATAAACAGGTATATTTCTACTTTACCGGACACCCTAAATGTTGCATATTTTTTTTTTGCATTTTATGTATATTGACATTCTAAAAACGATGGTGCAAAAATAAATTGGGGCTAATTATTAGTTTTTAAGTTATAGCACTTTAAAAATTACGTATTTTATAATATTTTGTTTAAATAGCCAATATATTTCATCTCTCCTCTGATAAATTTTTAAAAAAAGTGTAATAAAATGAATTTTTTTTTACCCTGTGACTTACTTTAGGTGGTGTTG
>JACXSJ010004754.1:0-11186 GCA_014851325.1 Pentalonia nigronervosa | reverse complement strand
GCTTCTATTGAGATTTCAATATCCCGATGAATAATTAACATTGCTTATCCATTTAATCGGGATTTTCTAGTTGTATTTTGTAGATGGGTTTTGAGACGGCAAAGTCAAAAAAGTTCTTTCGGGTGGCTATCGTTATTTTAATATTTATTATTAAGTAAATCATATCATTGTTATAAATTAATTGAATGGTAAACACTATTAAAGATAGTATGGTCATCCAACGAATCTTACAAAGCTGGAAATTGCAGCACTAGCTTGTAATTTTTTTTATTATAGCAGGCCGGTATACAAAATGCACATAATCGATCAAATCTAGTGGCTATAGCCTCGAACACTAGAGATACATAAAGATCTTTAGGAAAAATATTAAGTTTAACTTCCAAGCTATTTTTTGGATTTTTTTGTTTTAAAATGCTTGTTTATGTTTAATTTTTTTAATGGTACTTTCAAAAAAGTCGCTTAAACTTCTAATGAAAAAAAATTCCAAAAAATCGCACGAGAGCTAAACCAGAATTATGCTGATTTTCATAGATCTTGTCAAATACGGTCTCCAGTGACCCGGGCGTGGTTTCATGTTATCAACTAAATATATATCATAATATCAATATAATAATATTATAAATTGTATTTAATAAATTGTATATAAGTAATAACATAAACTATTATCAGAAAAGTTAAACAACAAAAATTGATAATAACATATTCAACAGTCAAGAATACTGATACAGTAATAAAATGATACTGAAGTCTGAAAATTTGAATAAAATATGAAAACGGCCGTCGCTTGTGGTCACTGTATTATTTCCGTTTTCGTAACACGCAGCCAACTTTTGTTCAGATTACGGATACGGTTTCAACTACGGAGTCCAATACTCCATGTCCTAGTGACGCCTATAAAGTTTGTTTTGCCACGAACTAAGATATATTATCGGTGAGAAATATCTTGCATAATTTATTTATGGGAATCATGGCCCTGTAAGGAAGTCGGCCCGCGCGATATTATATTGTTCTGTGACCATGGTCAGATAGCCGTCCACGGTTGTTCTTTAATAATATTATACTATAATATTATCTGTTCTGTCACGGGTAGATTGATAACAATCCATCTTGATTTTACCGTTTACCCGCGTTTGATAATTTTTTGTTTTCATCGCAAACTTTTCACATTAGTCTATGGTTTTAAATCTTCATGTCGTGACAATATTATTTGTCTAACTTGGTCCTCAATATGAAATGAGTACTCTGTATTTTCCGTTTTTAGTACCTACTAGTAAAAAATAAGCAGTTTGATGAATTAATTGTAGACAATTTGCTAATGTATTTTTTTTTTTGAAATAGTGACCTTAAGCATGGAGAGTAAGTAAAAACAAACTTATTCAGAATTGTTTTGTGTTGGAGCTTAGACTTCTATTTAAAATACTCATTTCAATTTAATGATTTTAATTAATTTAGCTTGCTATTTCATTTATATATATTTTTGTTATTAATTGCGATAAATATTATTGGATATTACAAATTTAATGAATATCTTATTAAATTCAATGTTGTATATAATAATTAATAACATTTATCTAATTTTTCTTAGCTAAATTGTTGCAAAGTCCGTGGTCATTATATAAGGCGCTGTTACCTGTACTGGAAAACATTTTTACAAACGAAAGACCCAATGTAATATTTTTAAAATGTATTTTACGTGCTGCTAAACTACATTTTTTGAATGTATTTAAGAATCCAGTAAGTTTTTTTACTAAACAATTTTAATCATACATTTTTTATATTAAATGAATAATTTTAGTCAAAAAATGATAAAAGTCGAGAACAAATAATGAAACTTTTAGTAAACAAAAAACCGATTAAAAAACTTGAGATGTTGGCATTATCTAAAGATATGGCTGAAGAAGTACTTATTCTCTCAAATATGTATGACTTAAATGAACTTTTGTCTTTGGAACTTTTAAATACTGGTAACTAAATATCAGTCTATATAGTATATACCTATTTTACAGATTTTAAATATAACAATATGTTAGGTTTATTTGAAACTCTAAGTTAATACAGATAACATTGATTTATTTTTATCAATCTGTTAATTCATTTATTTGAAAGTCTGAATATGAATTAAAATAATAAAAGTTTTCTTTTTTTATAAAAATAACAATAGCTCGATACCAAAATCCAAAATATCCTGAACTTTGCTAAGGTTTAGTAGCAGTATTGCTGTATTATAATGCACATTGCACTAGTGTCCTTTTTAAAACTTCTCATTAAAGGAAGTACAGGTCATACTTGGATGCCACATATAGATCCTGCATGTGTACAACATCTTGGCCAATTTGTTGATCAACTAATGAACGGTGAATTGTTTATTAACATTTTAAGTAATTATCATACTTAATTTTAAGTTAATCTATATTTTTACTAAAAATTTTAATGTTTTATTTAGCTGTTTTAGAAAGCAGAGATTTAAATAAAGAAATTGAATTGCTTCAAAAATATATAGTAATTGGTGGTCCATAGTATTACCAACTTGTTAGCTTATTTACTGATATTCGTACAATGTTTGCAGAGTATGTATTTTATTATTCTATTCAATTTAGTTTATCAAAACAACAACTGTTTAGGTAAGTTAAAATATTTTGGTTTTTGAATTTTAAATTAAATACTATAATTTACCTTTAACTTATTATTTATATTATTTATTCTTTATACGTAATGGGATTTAATTTATTTAGTTTATTACAATATTTGCAAAAGATAAAGCCAGATGTAAAATCACACGGAGTTGTCAGTGAAGTACCTTTACTTATGGTGACATGGTTTTTGTATGCTATTGATTTGGATTATATAAATAATACTCAAGAAATTAGTGGTGGTAATTTGACAAATAATAAAATCTACTCATTTGTTATATTTCTAATTTTTACAAAACAAATTTCTAGATATTAAGGAATTATTTTGATCTTTGGCATACTTTGAATTTACTACACATGATTGGGAATGGCCAGAACTGAAAAGTATAGTTACTTTTGGATTAGCTGTAGCATTCTCAAAATTGCATTCTTCACAACATGTATTTAAGGATAAAAATTTATACAAAATTGACGAAACATTAATAAGCAATGCTTTAGATACTAAAGTATTTAGATTTTTAAACCAAAATGTTGCTTCTTCAGAATTCTTTCATTATGTCGTATGTATTATACTTTATTATATATTGTGAAGTTTAAACCAAATAATTTTTTTTTTATTGAAAAGTACTGTCATATGCATATCTTTCTGTGATATACCTCTATTGACACTTAGTCACCGTCACCAAAAGTTCATAAATTAACTCATTACTGTTTGGCTCTTAAGATATATATTGACTTAATATTGCTACCTTACTGTTTAGACCTTTAATCCTCAACGACCATAAATTAACCAGTTACTGATCAGATTAAAAGAATACAATTAACGTAGGACTATCTTCATTGTTTAAACATAAAATTCACAACGACCATAAATTAACCGATTACGGATCAGATTCAAGGAGTAAGGTAAAATTGTGTGGCTACTTAGACAAAACATAAATTTATTGATCGAAAACACCTTTATATAATGTATAAGTATAAGAATCGAAAAAAGAACATTTAGCCTATGCGACAGTTGCCACTCACATTCGTATGACCGTTGCCCACCAATTCATGTTGAGTCTCGCAATAGTCATTGGACTCTCCAGTGCTTGTGCATGTTATGGTGTTATTTAGCACATTTTATGTCACCTCAGTACATCTCGCTTCATGGGCATGACCTAGTTATTATAGAATTTGTTTAATTGTTAAAATATATTATTACTTCAATATTGCATATGTAGAAATGTTAATTTATAAATTATGAATGTCTACATACAACAGTACTTAACATTTTATTTTTGTTTTAAACATAATACCTATGAATATAAAAGATTAATAAAAGGTTTATTTATTAAAACAAAAAATCAATATAATAATATGCAATTATATCTCTAATAACCAAATGTGTTAGTTTCATTAAATTCAATATACTAATCACCTATATATTCAAAATTATTGTTATAATATTTGTTAAATATTGTTCTTTACACTGTTCAACTCAATCAACATTGATTGAAAAACTGTAGTCTGTACCATGTTAAATAGATTAATCTGTACTAACTATATAAATTTTTTTAGGAATTCATGATAAAAAAATTCCATAACTTGATTACTGAATTTATTGTTATGATGTCACATATTGTTAAAGAAATTAGAAAAAATCAGATGAAGTAGCACATACAATTTTTATTTATTACAAAGTAATTTATGCTAATAATATGTTGAGTGAACTTATTTTATTAAATAAATTATATTTTAAGGAAGGATTAGACCCTCCAATCATTGAAGAAAATCATTTTGAACAACTATTAATGTTGATGGCAACATTGTATACAAATGGTCCTTTAGGATTAAACTTAAACTTAGAAGATTGGCCACCGTCTTGTGAACAATTAAAGACAATCAAGAGTCATCATTTTTAGCAACTCAAAAATTTCAAGCTTCGCTGTACAGATTTATTTGTCAAACTGGTGCCATGTTGTCTCATATGTTATTTGTCCCATATTTAAATATGTTAAGCTCATTTGTGAGCAATTTGTAATTGCTCTTGAAATACAAGGACTTCAAGCTGTATTAAAATTAATTAGAAATGTAGCAGGTTTGTACCATTACTTTCTTTTAAAATCTTTATACTTAAAAAATATATTTTTTTGTCATACCTGCACTGAAAGTTAAATTTTTTACACTAGTTGAAGTGTTAAAAAATGAAATTTCCCTATCTAGTGAACAGTTAATATTTTTTATGGAAAGAAAAGTTGCTGTTTAAATCAGATTATAATCAGATATATAAATACGTTTTGTCTAATTTAATAATATTTATCATATTATAGCTGGTAGGTGGATTACTCTTGTGCTCTTCTAAAAGTCTGGTGAACTTAGATACTGAAACAGCAAGAGCAGTTCATTATGGATTGCTGTAATATCAGTAGAGGTGTCATGGGCATGATAAAAACAGTATGTGTAACTCATGACAGTAATTTCAGTCTTCAATAAATTGCTACCCTTACCCTACGGTATCAGCTACAAACATAGTTTAAGACTGACATAGCTCTCTTTCGGACCTTATCATACAATATATTATACATTTTTTTCGGAAACACAAATTACAAAGAATTGACTTATGTTCTTGAGCCATATTTAAAGATAAACGTCAGGTATAAATCAATTTTTTTTGTAAAATTTTATTTATTTTATATATCTTAATATTAAAATAATCAAGTTCAATATAAAATATATATTGAATTATAACTTAAAATGTTTTTAGTATCATATATAATAATATGCTTTTTTTTTAATTTTTAGTTTTCAATTGAATCAAATGATATGTGTACTATAAAAAAATGTAAAGAGTCCATTTTAAAACTTTTACTGCAATGTTCAAATTTTTTGCCTCTAAATTTAGCTTATTATTTACTTGGTTTTAATTTGGATAATGTACAAAAGACTTGTTTTGAAAATGCTGATATGTTAAAATATTAACAGGTTCACACATTTGTGTTATTTATTTAATTATAAACTTTAACTTACTTATTAGGTGTTGAAGGAAATCCTAGCAACTGTTTGCACTCAATTATTGATATATTAGATGAATCACTGAAGAATTGTAAGAATGTAGCCGTTAGTAAAAATCATTCAAAAGTATTGGAGTTATGCTATCAGTTGATATATGTATTAGTTTCAAGTAATCAAACATATAGGCCAGTTTTGGTATATTTGAAATCCCGTGGTGACTTTATTTTACGACATACTTCTGCTTTACCATTTTACACAAAAAGTTCTAGCAAAAAAGTCAACTGTAAGTAGTATTAAAAATTATTTTTCACAAATTCATTCATCATTAATTATTAACTTGTTAAACTTTTTTGATTAGGTAGTGATTTAATACAAATGAATTGGTTGTTATGTATAATTGTTGCCGAGATAAAAATGCATGTGCATCAAAATTTGCCAATAACATTGACAAAGTTGGTATTATTATTCAATGGGACTATTGAAAAATTAAATAAATAAACAATACTATAACTTGTTTGTATTTAAAAAATTATATTTTTATGTTTTAGGAGTTGTTAACGTATGCTGTAAGAATTAATGATAAACACTTCCGAGTTAGTTATATGGTAAAGTATTTTGAAGCTTGGCATCAATTGACTGCTGTTATATTCAGCATACCTAACTTACCATTTATGGAGTTCCAACAACATTTCAAATTTGTAAATGATCTTTTTTAAGTAATCAAAGGTATTATTAAATTTAAATAAATTTTTTTACTGCCTTTCATATATTATATAATAAAATCATATATCAGACCTAACTAGGTAACTCAAGTATACTTATGAAAAAGATACCAAGAAAAAAATCCTTAGATTAAAAATTAATCAAATTATTATGCTTAGAAAGTATTAATGTTAAAGGAATCAAAGGTTATTGATCATTGGACTAGTTCTTGGAGTGCCTCTAATAATAGCTTTGGTATCTATCTCAATCTTACATTGTTCTTTTTGATGTTTCTTAATAAGAGTTAACACATCAATATTATCTTTCTCTACAAATTAATTACATAACCGATGCCAAACCTCTGCACATTCAGAAGTTTTCCATTTTAAAGTTTGAAGTTATGTAAGTTTTTAAAATTTTTGCACCATGATAGATACATCTATGCTTTATAAAATATGTATGAAGACCAATGCCGCAACTATAGAATAAAGGGCCCATGTCTGATAATTATATGAGCCCATTCCTAGATTAATTTTTTTGCAATTTTCACAATATATAAGTACCAACATTTTTAGGCTTATAAACACGTTTTACTTTATTTATAAGGTTTATATAAGGCTTACTACTAATCAACTAATGAATGGACATTGGACTTTCATAAATATTTCTTAATATTTCTAATATTATTGTGAGGTTCCAATTAGTTTGGATAGTCAAGGTTATACTGCACCTATGTAATATATTATTTAAGTTATAAATTGTATTGATTATTCTTACTGTTTGGCATTAATTTACTAAATAAATAAATTCATAATGTGTTTGTAATATTTATTTATTTATTTATTTAATATTAATAACAGGTGATAGCTCAATTTACAGTGAATTAATAACAAATCAATAATAATGATAAGTTATAAAGCATCAAATATAGTTATAGAATAATAATATAGTAACCAGTAATGATGAAAAAGAAATATATATATTTTTATATGATTTATTTCTTATCTATTAAGTTTTTAGAAAAGAAAAAAAGATAGAAATAAAGTAATAATTCTACAAAGAGTTGAGATTCTTAAAATAATTTTCTATCATATTTTTAATTTATATGTAAATATTTAAATTTATTTTGAAATGATTTTAGGTAATTCGTTATTCATAAATGTCAGACTTATCTACACTGATTACAAATTCCCAATTACTTTTGATGATAAATTTGAAAAAAAAAAACATTTGACCAATATTTGAAGTTGCATGTTGTAAATCCTGAACTTAACCTAGAGTCATTTATTACTGGACAATCTAGTATTTACTCAAGCATGCTTCAATATATATTTAAATGTATACAACTATCAGGTATATTATTAATTATATGTTATAAATTAACAATATACTTAACTATTAGTAGTTCAAATTTTTTAGGTTCTCAAAAGTTACGAGCAAGTTTAACTTCAACATTAATAGCATTGATTAATCTTTTGGCTAATTACAGTAGCACACTAACTAATGGACAATTCAAACAAAAAAGTATTTCTATTTCTACAGATGAACGTATTCTTAATTTTAAGTCTATTAAGTTCATTAAGTCTTTAAATTTTGACCAATATTTAAGTGATAAAAGAATCTTGAAAGTAATTTGTGTTGACTTAACATCTGGTCATGATATATGCAAAGTATTTATAATTTTATACATAATTAATATTATATTTCAATGCTACTTAAAATATTATTGATATTTTTTAATTGTTTAAGGTACTATCATATACATTATGCGAACTTTTGATTGATATCAATCCAAAACATATTAGCTATATATCTAATCAAGGTTATCTTAAGTGCATTATATCTAGCTTATTAGAATCAGATTCAGAACTCAAAGATTTAATTTCAGTAAAAAACAAAACCTTGAATCCCATTTATGTATATGAAATTAAAATGGTAAATTTAGTTTTCAACTTTTGAACTTCATTTTTTTAATAATATATTTTTCTTTAGAGTTTTTTGAATAAAATTGCTACTTACAAGACTAGTGCTGATGCTTTATTTAATCATCAAGCTATAATGTGTTTATCATTATTAAAATCAATTGATGCTTATTCAAGTTTAGAAACAAGGTAATGAATTAAAATTATCGTAATATAATTGGATTTAAATATATTAGTTTTTAGTAAAATGTTTATTCTGTGATTTTAATTCATATTTTTTAAAAGCTTAACATTTTTAAGTTTTTCATAATATTTTGGAGCTAATGATTTGTTTTTGAGGATAGTTTTTGATAGGATTTTTAATATAGCTTATTCGATAAAAAATTAGGAAGTTCCTATTACTTTAATTTATAATTGAGAAAAACAGGAATATTTGTCCCAAATCAATTTTTATCGATATTTTTTATTTAAAAAAGGATAATTGTAGGTTCAAAAAGTTAGTTCGTCCTATTTTAGAATACGGATCTGTAATCTGGGATCCTTACACTGTTTCTAATTCTGATCAACTTGAATGTATTCAATTGTGATTTTTGAGATTTACTTGTTTGTGTTAGGCATTTCCCATTTAGTTCATAATTATACCTATATCACTAACATACTTGACCTACCTACTCTTGTTGAACAAAGAAGAATATTAAATATAAATTGTATTCATTGCCTAATAACTAACCAAATTGATTCCCCGTGTTTACTATCTCCAATAAATTTTAAAGTATTTTCACATCCATCTCATTTTCAAAAAACTTTCCATGTTTTTAGTCCTAATACAAATTATTTACAAAATGAGCCTCTAAGATGCATGATGTTACTTGTCAATAGTGACCTTTCATTTGATGATAATTTGTTTTAATATACTGTTAAAATATACTGTTAATAAACTATAATATAATTGTAATAACTTAATATACTATTTTAATATTTTTTTGCTTTTGTTATTATATTGCATATACTATTTAAGTAATGTCCTACTATTATACAAATTGTTGTACTGTTACTCTAATGTTAAAGGGGAAACTTGTATATTTGTAATAAATAATAAAGTTTCACCAAATACTTATATTATCATATTCTGTACCCAATGAAATTTTCTAAATACTTTGAATAGCTAAAGTTACTTTTAGGAATTTTAATATTTCAATGTATGTTTGTTTAAAAATTATTTCAAACACTCTACTGTTTAGTGACTAAACTTTAACCATTAGTTTTTCTGTTTTTCGTATTATTATTTATTAGGACATCAACAACACAGTTATTATGATTTCTCATGCAACTATCACAATTATATTTTATAATATAACAATATAGTAAAACTGTAAAGACTTAGTGTAATTTGTATATGATATATTATTATTATTAAATAATTAAAATTTATTAAATCACATTTAAAAATTATACCAATTAAATTTTGGTACAAATTATTACTATCATATAATTTAAATCAAATAGAATCAACAAAAAAAAAATGCATATCTTAATTTTAAAGAAACATTAAATACTTAAAATTAAAAAAATATGTTTTATTTAAATTAGGTTTGACATAATATAATATATTATAATGTAAATTGTTGAGTCAAACTGAAATATAGAATATAAATTATTTATATCCATTCTTATTTAATATTTAGTTTTAATTTTAAATAAATTTGTAAATATTGTTAACATTAATATTATTTTGCATGTTATATAGTTTCAAATGTTCCATGAAAAATTCTATGTTGGATGAAGCTGATCAATACATGATGATATGTTCACCAGCAATGTGCTTATGTCAAACAATTTTAAGTACATAAGAAAATAAAAATATAACTTCTATTCTCCAAGTAATGTATTGATTATAAATTTAAGAATGTTATTTTAATTGTAATTACTTTTTAGGTAGTTTATTATTTAGTTAATCATTGTGACACCGCGATGATTGCTCTTACAAATTCAGCACCATTATGTGAGTAATGGTATCTTAAGGAACTTAATCAATTAACTTCATTGCTTGTTAATGTTATTAATGATGGTAAGTCAATACAAATGTTCACATTTCTTAATCTTGGTATAAATAAAATAGCTGTACATATTAGGTACTATTTTTATTTGCTAACAAAAATGTTCAAATTCACTGAAATTTAATATATGTGATAAGACTGGTAGGTAGGTATTACATAATTATGTGTAATAATCTGTCACTTATCACAAATAATTTAAAAGGTCCTTTATATATTATGATTTTATTGTAATTACATGATATTTAATAAATTTAATTTAATTCATTAATTGCAAAATGTAAACAGATTCAAGTTCAGAAATAAATTCAAGTGAAGACAAAAATATTACTAGGTTATTTTATCACTACAGTGTGTTGATGCAAAAAACTTAAACCGATTTTGTGTTAATTTATCTATAATACGTAAAAAATATTCTGAAGAATCTAGTTTAACTGATGGTAAAATAAATGTTACTTTATACTTAAGAGTTAGTAAATCCATATTTGCTTATATAAAAAATATTTTAATAGTATTATTAATTGAAAATGTTTTATGATTATATTTAATAGATAACATTAAACTTACTAATGTATATATCAAATTTAATGGATGGTGGATCTGCGAGTGGTCAGAAGTTTTTAAGACGGATTTTGGATGTTTGTGTACACACTGATTCATTTAACATTATTTCTCATGGTATATAATTAAGACATACTATTTTTGTTGATTTTATTAGTGTAATTATTTATTTTAGGTGATTTGAACCCTGATAACATTTTGTCAATGAGCACAATTACCAAAATAATGATTCAAATTGTTGAACATCATTTCATATAATTTAACACTAAAACTAATGCTAAAAATGAAAAATCGCCTATTCAAGTAGGTATTATACATATTAG
>JACXSJ010004753.1:0-11191 GCA_014851325.1 Pentalonia nigronervosa | reverse complement strand
GTTAGATTTTATTCTGACAAGTAAATCTAAACGAGTTTCATCTATTGATTGTAAGAACCTTCATTCATATTGAAACTTTTATTTACATTACATAAATCAATGAAAACAGTTTAAATTAAATTAAAAGTTTCAATACTGTATTTATCATATTTAAATGGCTTTGTAGAAAACTATGAGGTATAAATAACTCAAATGTGTATAATGTTTAATCGAACCTATTATAATGTCAGACATAATTAAAATGTTGGAAAAAATAAACCGAAATAATTGCAATAACACATCAGTATAAATGAAAAAAAATAAACTCTTTTTCGTGTAGAAAACACAATATAAAATACCTATAGCTCAAATAAGAAATAGTTTTACAGCGAATTAAGAATCGACAAAAAAATCTAATATTTTAATGTTACAATTCTGTCCTATATTTTTTCTGATTTTAAAATAAATAATCGTTTTACTTGTATGATTAGTTATATTTTTTTGGTTATTATAGTAAGTTTAACTTTATTTATGATTATGATTTTATTTTACTTTTAATATTATTACTTTAACTGCAATATTTTGTTTTAGGTTTCTAATCGTTGAGTACATTATAGCTAGTTTTTAGGGTTGTCTTTCCTAACTAAGGTAAGAATATTATACTATGTTTAATATAATATTAATATATCTATAATATTGCTATTGTTTTTACATGGAATATGAGAAGAATGTTTATAGTATATAGGTTGAGTAGTGGTATTTACTTTTTGTCAGAAGCATAATTTTTGTTTTTAAATGTATCAACTATCTGTCGTTTTTCAGTTGTGTAGGTATTCTTCAAATGTTACATACCTCTCTTTGACGTATGTATTGTTTCATTGTAAGTATACGATGACTATAGTATACATATAAAATTGTTCATAGTTTAAAGGATTTAGTTATATTTATTGAATCCAAAAAATTATTTATTTTTGTAGCTGTTTATGTATTTTGTTAGATGTGCACTTGGCCTTATCACTTATACGGTAGTTATCATTTTATTAGTATTCTTATCTACCATGATTGCTTGGAGTTTATAATTAATGGTTATCTGCAAGGACTTGCTCAAATTCTGTTTGAAATGCCCTGTGGGGCGTATTTGGTAGATTGCATTGACAAAATGATTAACAAAAAATCGTTTAATCCCATTTCGGCAATTTCATTGTGTCCCTCCTGGAGCATTCATTTTTGTTGCTGTTTACCACACTGTCTGTCGTTTGTTTGTCTATATTTTTGCGTCTTCCTTCGGTCGGTGGTTGCGTTCTGGCGATTTTCATCAGTTTTCATCTGTTTTCAGTTTACTTTTAACCAATAACTATGTCTACTCTCTTAGTGATTGAATCGTCTATGGCTGGTCTGGTGATCGGCCGTGGAGGGGCCACGATCAAGAACATCCAACAGAATAGCGGTGCGATGGTAAAGCTATCCAACGGCGACACAGAAGACACCCGGAACGTGAAGATAATTGGCAGTGCACAAGCGCAGCGTTTGGCCAGCGGTATGATCGAGAAAATCGCTGGCAAATTGCTGCATTCGGAAACGATTTCTACGCCGCCGCCGCCGCCTAGGCGACAAACACGCGGTGGCTATTCGAGAAGACGACAAAATAATCGGGCGGCGTCTCCGGTAGAGACTATCAACTTGAGTGACGAGGTTTGGGAAGAAATCCTCCGGGAGAACAAGGAAAGGGAACTCATGTTGTTGGCGTCATTGCCACCGATCGTCAAGGATTTCTACTCGGAGCATGATCAAGTAAAAGCCATGTCCGATGAGGACGTTAAATTGTTCAGAGCTGCCCAAAACGGTATTACCGTCCAATATGTGGATGGAGCTATATGTTTGCGACCGATACCAAAGCCGATAAAAACATTTGAGCATGCTTTTAGCTTCTATCCAGATATCATGAAAGTAATTAAAAAACAGAAGTTTGCTTCACCCTCTCCTATACAGTGTCAAGCATGGCCGATAATCATGAGTGGACATGATTTAGTAGCTATTGCCCAAACAGGTACGGGCAAGACATTGGGATATATACTGCCGGCTTTAATTCATTTGCTCAAACAGCCTACTCCCCGCAATAAACGTATTGGACCATCTGTGCTTATAATGGGGCCAACAAGAGAGCTCGTGTTGCAAATTCACGATGAAATAACAAAATATATTTACAATAATATCAAAGTTGTGTGTGTTTATGGTGGTGGTGTTTCAACACAGACTCATGAGAAACTTATAGAAGCTGAGAAACCAGACATTATTGTGGCCACACCAGGAAGGCTTAATGATTTGGTTGGTACACAAGCCGTTAAACTCGATCATGTTTCTTATATGGTTCTTGATGAAGCGGACCGCATGTTAGACATGGGTTTTAAGAATCAAATAGAATTGTCACTAAGACATGTGCGCCCAGATAAGCAAACGATTCTGACAAGTGCCACATGGCCTATTGGTGTCCAAAATTTGACCAAGTACTTTGCAAAAAATCCTTTACATATTACAGTTGGTTCTCTTGATTTATCTACTGTGAATACAGTAAATCAAAAAATCATAATACTCAAAGAATATCAAAAGGAAGCTTGGCTGGATGAATTCATTAGCAATAACCTATCCAAGAATGATAAAGTTATAATATTCATGCGCAAAAAATCATCGGTTGACAAATTGTATAAGAATTTCATTGCTAAAAATATTGGTTGCAGGTAATACAAGCTTAACAAACATGATTATTTTACATGAATTAATTTTTAAAACCAACGTTTTAATTTTTAGATGTATACATGGCGGAAAGGTACAATCCGAACGAGAAGCATCATTGTCCGACATGCGTAATAATGTTGTGTCCATACTTATTGCTACAGATGTGGCATCCAGAGGAATAGATATTCATGATATCACTCTTGTTATAAACTATGATTTTCCTATGAATATTGAAGAGTATGTTCACAGAGTAGGTAGGACTGGTAGAGCAGGCAAAACAGGTTCAGCGATTACTTTGTTTACAAACTATGATAAATTTAACGCTTCTTCTCTTATTGGTGTTTTGGAAAAGTCTAAACAACCTATTCCACCAGAATTATATGAATTGGCTACTCAGTAATCATTAATTTAAATGTTATTTTACGCTTCAATAATTAAATATCTTTAATTTTTTTATTTTTTATTTGTCATTTAAATTAAATATTACTATTACATTACTTTACATTAATAACAATTATCATGAAGTTTATTTTTAATGTTCTTTTTTTTTCATATTTAATATAGATTTTATAGTTTGATCATGAAAACAGTTTTGCATTAATTTTCCAAACTATACGATCTCAAATATTTGTTTCACATGTTTCCCTGATATTAAGTTATTTTTATTTTAACATTTTTTTTTTTTAAATGAAAATTAAATATGAATAAAGGCCTTCTAGTGGGGTACTTTTTTATAAAAAAAGGTAATACTAGTAATCAATCCTATTAAATGTATTTTATAATGATCTACATTTTTCATTTTATATAAGCAGGTCACGAGATCACTCCTTTTCCCATTATTTTGAGATTGCCTGTTGTGATCCATAATTTTATGAGGAGATAGTTTGAGGTGTACAATTTATTATTTTTGTAGTCAATTAGTATAGAAGTAATATCTGGAGATAGTAAATAGAGATTTTATTATAGATTTAAGTTAATCTAAAAATTTAGAAAGTATGTCGGTTACATATCCTGAAGGTGTGTTAATTATTTTATTTTGTGCAGTATTGTTATCCTTCACATTAGCATAGGATTAAGTATGTTTGTTTATGGTGTACATAATGCATGTTGGTAGATTGTTAAGTTTGTTGATGTATGTGCAGGTGTGAATTGATAGAATGTTGAAGTTATTTATAAATGGTGTATTCCTTATAATTTTCAGGATAGTTCCAATGCATATAGACACATAATTTGGTCTATTTTATAGTAAGATAGCTTTCACCACATTTGATTTTAACTAGAAGTATTATAGGAGCAATAACTTTTGGTATGACTACAAGATTGTTTCTCATTGATCAAAAAAAAATCTTGAAAATTTTGCCTTTTTTTTTAATTTAGAATTTGAGCTCGAGATCAACAAAGACTAGGTAGAGAGTTTTTTGTATGGTGGTGTATAATATAAGTTCCTAAACAAAATAGCCTATTTCCCCTATTATTGATGAAATTTTTATGAATTAGAGTATGGATGAAGGTTTTCTGTGACTTCTCTAAATGCTTTTTGTTATATTATATGTGTGATAATTAGCATTATTATCTTTTAAAAAATAAATTATTTTGAATTGGAATTAAAAATGAATGTGTATAAATTGTACACATGATACTGAGTTTAAAATAATTTCTATTTAATTTACATTTAAGAGTTATACATAAAAAAAAATTTACTAGTATTATCAATTTAAGTTACATTTTTTTTACTAAAAAAAGAAACGTTGCAAGTAAATTTGGAGACAAATTAATGGTTTTCCATCAAGTACAGATTTTATTAAGTAATATGAATAAATAATTAAGATGGAGGTTACTATTGAAAAATATAATGATAAATTCACTGTTTAGAAATATGTTTTATTTTATTATGTTATCCTAATACATATTATTATTCAAATCATTTTTATTTAAGTAATAAATATTACCAAATTTTTTTGATCTGTATCTTTACTAAAGTTAAAATATAATCTTTACTGGTTATAATTAATTGTTTTAATAATATTATATTAAAAACTATCAAGTAATTAATTTTTTTAGACTATATCAAAATAATTTCATAATCAATTATTTAAAATTGCAATTTATTAATTTATTCGATTAAATGTCAAATGTTTTTACTATTACTAATCTTATATTGTTAATTGAATTAATATATAAAAATAAATAACATATATGTATATATATATATATATATATATATATATATATATTATTTACATATAACTTATATAAATGTTTTGTGAATTAGTTCATTAATACATTAGTTATGTAAAAAGGGTATAATGCATGATTTTATATCATTCAAGGGAATATGAATATCTTTCTCTTTAATATTGTCAAATGCCCAAGATTTTAGATGACTTTTTTACTAGCTTTATAGATTTTAAATAACCAAGAATCACAAGGTTTACTGAAAAAACTTGACAACTTTTAAAATTTCCTACCAATGATGTGTATTGTTGAGTTATCTTTACTACTAGTTGCAATATTTTCAACCAAAATATAGGCACCACTAATCAATTATACGTAACTATTTGCTTTATCTAATTTTAAAGAAAAACCCTCAGTTTTCCAATCAGTAAATTGTGACTCACATATACCTAGCAATATAAGTCAGTTTTGGTTTACATTTTGCAATTTAATTAAACCATAACATGATTCTTTAGACTGATAAGTAGCATACAATTACTAAATGCACGCCTTTCAGCATATCATCGTGCTAACTGTTGTAAAGGTTTTACAC
Source organism: Pentalonia nigronervosa (assembly GCA_014851325.1). NCBI lineage: Eukaryota > Metazoa > Arthropoda > Insecta > Hemiptera > Aphididae > Pentalonia > Pentalonia nigronervosa. Next base: position 5,712 of record JACXSJ010004753.1, on the reverse strand, counting down.
CAGTCTTAATTTTTCTTTTAAGGTTGCATAAAATGTTTAAAGAGAATGAAGAATAACAATTTAAAAAATCAAAGTATTTAACATCTTCAGCTAAATGAAGAAGGGAATGAATATTATGAGATATATATATTTCACCATAAATTTCACTTTTGAAAGATAGAACAAAATGTTGAAGTAATTGATTTGCATAAACAATATCTTCATCACTTAAAAACTGAGTTGAAAAAATTTTAATAGCAACAAATAACTAAAAATGATCATATACTTCATAATTTATGAAGTTCCAGAAAATAATAATTCTTAAGTATAAAAGGCATTGACGTAACTCTGTAGCGTTCGACCTAATAGCCTCATGCAACGAACATTTCCTACTATTTTCACTAAACCTTCTTTGAAACTCTGTAGGAATATATACTGATAATTGATTAAGTTTAATGTCTAGAGCATTAATTAAAGTAGTAAGTAATAACATGTTCTGCTTATATTCAGAAACCCTAATCCAAAATAAAAGGAAGTTTTTTCATTACACCAATGTATACACAGTGCATGCAATCAAAAGGAATAGATTTAATAAGATCAAAGGTGGGAAGTTCAGTTAAAATAAATTTTCCATTATAAAACATAGAATCTTTATAATTTATAAAATTGTGTGTCTGCGAAGGTGAACCAACTTCAGTGAAACATGCTCTAACAATTACCAATTTCCCCATATTTTGGCATCTTACACAAGATACTTTCTGATATGTTCTTTTGGTTTTAAAACAAATGACTTTGCCAGAGAATCACAAATTAAAGCCCGAATTTCAACATGAATTTTTATATTGTCAAAAATAAAGCCATCAATGATAAGGACTTTCAGTTCTTAGACAAAGTCAAATAAAAATGTATTGCATTCAAGTGGTTTGATTTTTCCATGATATACACCAATTATGAATATGTTTGACTTTTTAGTAGGTAAATTTGCAAAGTACCAAAGAATGGGCCATAACTGGCTAGGGGAGTTAGTTATAGGAAGTACCTACGTACAACCATAACACTACAAGTATATTTTTATTATAAATAATTAGGTCTTTTATTTCTTTCTTTATACCAAAATGATGATAAATACCATCACCTACTTATTTAGCATTTGTTTTAAGAAGAGTTTTTAAAAGTGTTCTTGAATTTTTTGAGAATTATTTAAGTTCTGGAAACTGAAAGACATTTTAAAAGATCGGTAAGGGATACATGTGTAATATTATGAGTAAAAGCCCACATAGATAGTCAATTTCAACTAGAAATTGTCATTAGAATCTGAAGATATTGATGAACAACTAATAGACTTGGAGGTCTCATTACTTTCTTCAGATAAATGTTCTATGCTCGTGTTATGAGAAATGTGTGAGTAAGAACAATTCAAATTAGTCTGACCAATAGTAGTAGTTAAATAATTAGGAAGAAGAAGCACAACAATACCTGTGCTTATTGATGAACTATTAGAATGATTAAATGATTGGCCTTCATTGTCATCTTTACTCAGTGGCGTAGATACGATTTTTTATTTTTTTTTTTTTTTTTTTTTTGGGGGGGGTTAAAATATATTTATGATACAAATTACAAGTTATTAGTTTTTTACGTACGTTATTTTTATTTTGTTTCAAATTTTTATTAATTATAAATAGTTTTTATAGTTTTATATTAGTTTATTATAATAATTCATAAAATAAAATCCACTCGACGTTTGTTAGTAGATAATTCGTCCAACACTTCCTTTGCATCTACTGATATTGAACGATGAATGGAGAGCATTGCCAAACCATTTAATTTTTTCTAAAAATTTAAAATATCATTCATATTTATTATTTTTATTTAATTAGTTCTTATATATTATATTATACAATTTTATAAATACCTCTGACATTGTATTCCTATTTTATAATTGGTTTTCTTAAAATAAAACTTAGAAGTGTAAACACTCGGATAATTTCTATAACTATATTAATATATGTATATATGGTAATAATAATATTACACATGTTAATTTGTATTAGTATATTATTTATCTATTATTTAAAATTCTAACCAATATAAAAAAGATTTGTTTTTTTTTTGTGTAGGGGGGTGGAAACCCCTTACACCCTCCCCTCCGTAACTAAGCCACTGTCTTTACTAGACAAAGCTTCTAATAACATAATAGAAGCTCTTTTCCTATTTCTATACCGAGTGCTCTTATTAAAGTTTATATTTGATTTTGACATACTTATTTATTTTATTAAAAAATAATAATCTTATATCTGGGAATATAGGGCAAAATACTTATTCAAGTCTTTGAGATAAATATTGGACTCTAGAACATAAAAAAAAATAAAATATATATAATAAAAAAATAAAAAAAATATTAAGTTAATATATTGTACTATTCAATGCCGCTTTTGTTTTAATCTAATTTGAAGTGTTTTTTTTTTTAATTTAAATGAATTTTAGCAACAAAATTGTATAATATTTTAAAATTAATTATTATTAATATTTATATTAGTATCTACATTTTATTAGCCATTCAATAACTAGACAAAATAATTGTTTTTATATTATTTTTGTCGAGGAAGTTGTGATAAATCTATAAAAAGTACCTTTAAGTAGTATAGGTAATTACATAATTGATTCAGGTATAATTATGATAGGCGGGTGTAATGCATACTTCCATATTTATTGTTCATCCTAAATTTTCAGGTACTGCAATAACTACAATATATTAGCTGCAGTTAACAGTTATGCATTATAATAAAAACAAGTCACAAATATACTTATAAAATATAGCAATATGGCATATACTTAATGTATAAAGTTTTAATTAAACTTTGCTTAGTACAATATCACTATTGTTTTGAAATATTTTGTATTACCTTTAAGAGGAAACACGCTGTATAGTTTAATATTTTTTTCTAATATTTATATATAAATATAGTATCTAAGCAAAAATTGTATTTTATCTATTAATTCAGTTAATTTTAGTAGATTTTTTGGGACTATTATGTGTTAATAAATACTGTAATGATTATTATTATATTAATTATAGGTATACTCTATAAAGTTTAAATTAATTTTAAGTCTTCATAACATTCAACTAATTTTGAGAAAATTAGGTGGCACTTATTTATATTGTGCTCTAAACGACTATATTTTGATTTGGGATACCTAAGTCAAATTTCAACTAACTTTCTATGATTCAATCTTATGCAATTGTGTATTAGTAAATAAATTTATGGGTATACGCACTTAAAAATAATTGAATATACTCCAAAAAATTTATCTTGCTCCGTTCGAAATAATGTTACTCTTGGTATTTAATAATCTTTTATTACACATTTCACTTGTCTTTCATATATATATAAATATATGTATATGTATATGTATATGTATCAATATAAATTACTTTTAACTGACATACTTTGGAAATATTATTTTGGTTATTTTTTTTTTTATAGTTTTTAAATTTATTTACTTTATTTAACAAATATTCACATGATTATGATTTTTTTTTAAGTCAAACCAAAATTGAGATTTTAGTAATAAACATGGTGTATACATGGTTTAAATTGAGTAGTAATATGACAGCATATAATTAAGTGGAATATGCACTATGGAAGTTTACATTTCAAACTTGTGAAAGATTGATGTTAAAAATTATTTTCATAAATTTAATGTTATATTATTTTTTTAATTAATGAAATTCATACATATCATAATGAAAATAACTTTTTTTTTTATCTAACTTAACAAAATTGTTAAATAAAATTATGAACTGTATTATTAAAATAATAAATAACCATAGATAATACATAGTATATATTAGTAAATAACATATCAAAAAACAAATATAATAATAAATAACCAAATCATATTAATTAATTGCCAATAAACTTCTTTTATATGATCTGGATTTTCTTCTTTCCTTTTAGATAATTTTGTTCTAGTGTCATCTGCTGATCTGTGTCAATTAACTAACCAACTTTTAACATAGGATTCTGGGTCCCACATATAAAGTGGTGGTTCATTTATATTTATCAAGATCAAATTAGAAATATTGGTCACAATTACCATCTCGTTCATTTTGTACAATTGAACAAATTGTAAAATTTTATTGGTTTTATTTTGGGATTTTAAATGTTTCGTGATTTAATGATAATCGAATTTTGAAATGGTTATTGAATTGATTATCTAGTTATGAGAATAAAGAGGTTCAAATGTTTTTTAACTACTCATGAGAACTCAATTTAATATATTATGCTTTCTCGTATTAGCTTTTGTAGGATTGCATTATACTGATGAATAAAGAACAATGTAAAAAGTTATATCAATAAATCTATAATTATTTTTATATTGTTGTAGTGATGGTAAATACCGAGGTAGGTACCTATATAGATATTGGATAATATAATAATGTTTGATTAACTGATTATCATTTATTAAAGTTATTGTGTGTGTGCTTTATACTGTGTCATGATCATAGATATAAATACAACAACAAAGGTAGAATATTAAGATTTACCATAGATAAATAACTAAATAACTAATATGTAAAATGTTTTATCACAAATTCCCATTAAGGTATTATTTGATATATAATCAATTATTATTTGTTATTATGATCACGGACACGATTATAGATAAACTAAAATCTCATATTAAATAATTATATGTTTTATTTAATCTGTGATAAAATCGTGGTTCAAAAATATCATAGAGTGATTACTGTATGAACAATGTACATCAAGGTTTTTAGATTATAGAGGTTGCCTCATACGGAAATTTCGAAAAAGTAGGAGTGGGAAAACTAATCCGATGACGTCATTGTAGTATAAATTGTTAACATCGTATACTACAGTATACAATCTACAACTACAGCTATCATTGGTTTTGAGTTTACGTATTAATTATTTAAATATTTATTTTATTTTTACTATTATATTATTATTATATCTATGTGTTAATATTGATATTGAATTGTGTATTTAATATTAAATAAAATGTTTCAATTAGTATATTAATTACTTTTTTATTTTAATTACCATTATAATCAAAAACATTTTCCCCCCATTTTTTTTTTAAAGTTTATTATAGGTATTGACTAATAATATTGAATTTAATAATACAATATTATTTATATTATTTAATATGAAATTATTTTTTTTGAATAAAATATAAAATATACAAACATTTTTTTTTATTTTATAAATATAATAGATTATAAATGTATATGTTTGATCAACTGAACTACTTGGAACAATAAAAATTTAAAAAAAATGTAATTAATAAAAATGGCTATAAATTCTGACATAAAAATAATACATTTTGTGAAAAACATTTGATTACCTACTGATTCTTTTGTTGTTTCTAAACATATTTTTTAGCCTTTGTTCATATTTATTTTTTATTTATTAAAGCTGTAACAGTCTAGATATTTAACAATTTAATAATTATTTTTGAATTTGATTCAAGTACCTAGGTCAGTTAATCAAAACTATTAATTTTTCACCTTTTCTATTACAATTTCAATGCGACACGGCTATCCGCCGGTAATCGTATACTACAATGACGTCACTTGATCAGCTGCAGCGTGCGGGGTTTTGGTTTTGTTTACATGATTATGAGGCAACCTCTATAATCTAAAAACCTTGAATGTACATAACATTAAAATTCGGATCACTCATCATTGAGAATTTTGAGTTGGTG
>JACXSJ010004752.1:0-11200 GCA_014851325.1 Pentalonia nigronervosa | reverse complement strand
ATTAAATAGATCTTACTCCTTTTGTTGGTAAAACCATGCCGTTTAAGACACCTAATTTAATTTAATTTAATTTTAATCCTAACCCATAGGAAAATTATAAATATTACACGAATAATAATAATATGTACTTACATAATTTACTTTAGCTTCCATGTCACATTTTTTATACCTGTAGCAATTGTTTGATTATTTTAATAATCACTAATATCAAAATTAATAGCATACTATTGAAACTGGTGAACGAAAATTTGCTGTCATAGGTGTGTAAAACAGAGACAATACATACGGATACAACGTCCTTTTAATCCATAAGAAGAACTGCGTCTATTGTTAACCATACCTTAAGAAAATATTGTATTATTGGGTATGAATCCTGAGGTATAAAATCCTGGATGATTGTTAATAAAAAAAATGTTAGTACCTTCTGTACTCATCCATGTATTTGTCCAGCTTCAGTTTCTGATATACAATGCAGAACGTAAGTGTAATTTTTATATCTCGTTCGTGTTAATGTAATTTAGTGTTTAGAAATTAAGACAGTTTAATATTGTAATATTATGAATTTTATTTATAAGTTATATGATTGTAGAACATAAACAGTCTGGAGAAAAACCACTTGTCATTTTACAAGGACTTGAAATACATGCAGATGCAGTTACATTGTGCCCTATATATCTATATGTAAATAATGATTTATCTAGTGTTTATCTAGGTAAGAAATATAAACAAAAAATATCTTAAATAAATTATTTTATACAATATCTTATTCTGTATAATGTTATTTTTTAGCAAAACAATTTGTTAGAAGTGATGTTTAGCATTTGAAAGGAAAACATGGATGGTCCCAGGGTAAATTATCTGGTAAAAGAGTATTTTTTACAACACGATTTGCCATTTCACCAGATTGAAATCTTCAAAAAAATATATTTAAAAAGGTGGGCAAGTATCGCTCTGCTATACAGTAGGTATTCAGTGGGTCACTGTAATGGATGTGTTAAAGCCCCTGATTCTGGCTATTTATTAAAGAACAAATTATTGCCAACCTTATTCACATATTGTTTTAGTGTTGCACGATCTTGTGAATGTGTTGGAGTGTAAATAGTCATTAGTGTGAGAGAACCTTCTACTACCCTTATATGAAAAACACGAACATACTCGCATTTAAATGTCATAGAACTAACAAATAATGAATTATTAGTTGCCCATTTTGACAGACGTAAATTACTTCAAGGGAATATGGATAACTCACTGTCAATTGAATATTTTCAGATAATTTCTTTTTTAATTGATAAACAACAATATTCTACAGCCCTCATTGAACTCAGATTTTTTTATTTAATTTTAAATAATGATATAAAATAATTTGTAAAAAAAGCTTAATATTGTCTTTTTTTAAGACTTATTTAAAAGTTTAAGATTAAAATATTATAAAACTAAGTTCGATACGGCCTGTAAAATATTTCCCCTTATCAGTTAAAAAAAAGAAAAACAAATTTGATTGATTTTACAAGTCAGGATTGTTATTCCCATAAAGTGCATTTTTGAAGACAAAGTGGCATTAGTACTGGGGACCTTAAATTTGAACTCAATGATATAAAATCATTATTTAAAAAAAAGAAATTATAATTAACATTAATTTTATTTATGTCAAACCTCCTTTAAATAATAAAATAAGTTATTCAATAGTAGTTACCTAATAACGATTCAACGGATAATATATTTTAAAATTATTAATGAGTAACTAATATTTAAGGCGTATATTTTAAAGTTTTTTTTTTATATTTATTAATGCCAGTAAGATATTTTGATTAATTTTCAATATTTTATCCACAGTGACAAAATACATTTGGTGATCAATGCCAGACTTCCTACTTTGCTCGTAATAAATACATCATATTAAAATAGTAAATTAAATTTAGGATGCAATATTATTCATAACTTTTCTTTCACATTATGGATAGTTGTGATAGTTTTACTTATGGCCTGATGACTGTTTGTTAAGGTAAAATTGATAAATTATAAATTTCTGATGTTTAAATAATAAGTATTAATAATCATTGACGTTGGCCCAGATCAGCATTTTGGTTTGGCCAAACCATTAACAGAGGAACAAAATATTTCAAAAGAAGCATTATAAAAAATAATAGAAGATTTTATCTATTCACTGTGGTTAGATAAAGTGAGTGCATAGATATTGAGATGCAAACTAAAAGAACAGGCTAACTCTCAAATTTGGCATTTTGAACGAAGGAATAGACTTACAATATAAAATTGTAGTCATGTTTGTAGTCTATAACAAACTAAATCTTTTAAAAACGCTGTTTATGACAATATATTATAAAAATTATTTTTTCTGAGGCAATTGATTATGGTAAAGCTATCAAACCAGAAGCTATTATTGTAGTGAAAACATGTAAAATTCAAAGTCAATCCATGTAGACTTATCATTGATAAATATTTTCTTTACTTAGCAGCAACTCTAGGTAAAATTTACTATAGAAATTCATGATATATATTAATCGCATTAAGTATAGTATAGTTTTTTTTGTATAAAACACATACAGTCTAATTAATAACAAGTTAATCTATTTATTTTACAAGTTAATCATTCTAATTAATAGCTAATAACATTAATTGAATTAAATATCCGTTTGGAGTCAGAAGTACTATGACATTTTTGAAAGTGATAAAAAGTAAAAAAAAAATGAGTAACTACTTATGTCTATATAATATACATAATCTAATCAGTAATTATAATATCAGTTATTAAAATATTAGAAAATTTAGTATAAAGACATGTAAAATCTTTTCATTATCTTTTTAAATACCCTTATGTATAGTTATTAATTATTATTCTGTTTCAATGTTTTATAAACAATTATTTATCATTGAATTAAAATTGAACACATACAGTGGCATACTCAATGACAAGGTACAGAAGTATACTTGATACTTCTGTATAATATAGAGGTTTTCTTTGTACTTTTTAAATTTTTATATTGGCTTTTTGTATATTTTTAATTAAATAAATAATGGATTTCAGGCTACATTTTTTGAAATTTGAAATTAATTTTTAAAGTTTTTTAATACAATAAATTTACAGCTCTAGTAGGGATATTCTTTAATGTAAAATTGATATTTACACTAAACTCTTCAAAATAAAAACGCATTGAATAGCAGATAAAATACTGTCTAAATTCATACAGATGTCCCCCTCTACAGACCATTTTCATTGGTGTTGACATAATAACAACAATGGCCATGCAAATAACTATTGCAGCCAATCTTTTGTGTTACTCCAATCATAATTTATGTGCGCCAGCATGGTGTGTTCTTATTCTGAAAAGAGTATAATTGATACTTGGATTAATATAACTATTTTATTTAAATTGTTGTTTTAGATGGAGAGCTGACAATATGAATTCAACATCATTTTCATTCAAATATCTGATAGTCTGATTTCACTAAAAATTCCTAATATGAATCTCAAAGTCTAATCGTATTATGTTAATGCAGGAGGATGCAGTGCTTCATCACACTTCACTTAAATTGCACTTAAGTTACGTTATAATCATTATGTTTGTGATTAAAAAAAAATAATAATATATTTTAACAACATTAATTATTTGCATAGACAGACCAAAATAAATGGCGTTTTGAGGAACCAGACCAAGTTCAATTTATAAAAAAAGTGTTCATAATTAACATAATTTTTATTAAGATCAGAACTGGAACCAAAATAAGGTACTCAACACGGAGATCAAGAATATAAAACGACAAACTAAATATTTTGGTGTTTTATACTTACCAGAATAATTATATTATTTAAAGTATACAAATAAGTACAAAAATAACTAGTATAACTTAGTACACAAATAACGCTTAATAGGTGTTTACTGAAAATGATATATTATTTTAAAACATAGAAACTAATTAAAATCATTTAAATTGACATCATAAATCGGAATGATTAATAAGTTTTTTAAATTTTTATTTTCAGTAAAATCTAAATTATAATTTATACTTTTTGCCAACAAAGTTTTTAGTTCCAATATTATATCTTCTAAAACTTCAATACATTTTTTTCCAAGAAATAATTTAAAATGTAATATTTGCAAACTAAGTGCAACAACTGGATAAAGTTGTTTACATCAATTAAAATATTTTTCTGTTATAAAACCATTGACTGACCCACTTGCTATTAATTCACTTTCTACCATGTATCTTTTCCACTGAATGATTTTACAAATCTACCAAAGTTATCAAATACAACTCAAGTGGGTAGTTTTGGTAAAAGTAATACTCCTGGCGGGCATAAACCTAAGTAGGTGAGTTTAGTTTCTAATTCCTCAATAGCATTATAATTGGTTCATTGGTTGTATCTATTAAGAATATCGATTACTTTTCTATTACTTGTTAAACATTTTAAGGTTATTCAAATGCTATTTGCTTTGACGGTATAACTTATCCATTAGTCACTGCATATACTAAGTCAATTGTCAGTTATTCAACTTTATAGCGAGTTTCATCACTGTTTTTACGCCTTATATCAGTGCCTAACACTAAATGTGTTATAAAGTTAATTAATTTATTTAGTAAATAACATTCTAATTTAATTAAATCTTGAGTGTGCTTACATTTGGTAAATTTTTCTTTTTAATGTTTAAAAGTTCCCTGCTTAATATTTGAGTGATATTCAATAATTCAAAATTATTTTTTAAATCACTTAATAACACGTTAGACAATGGAAAGTCGACAAGAAGTATAATTTCTTTTTTTATTTAATACTTAAACTTTACTTTGTTTTCGATTATTTTTTTTTTAAATTTATCTTCGAGGTACTGTGAAGTATAAGATGAGTCTTCAAACAAGCCATAACTGATTTCACATAATAAGTTTAAATAATCTTAAGTAAAACATTTAATAAAATAATTTTTTTAATTTTATTTTGAATTGATCAATTACTTCACAAATAGACAAATACACAATATAATGAAAATTACAGTTTATATGCCAAAGGGATTGTTAGAAATTAAGATTGTCTGAATTTTTTTTTTAAATAACAAAATTTCTTGTATTTATTTTGGTAAGTTACTCGAAAAATATAAAATTTAATTTTTTTAACTACAAAATCTATATTAGAGAATTTTGTTTGCATACTGACATTATTCATTTTGTTAACATAATGTTTTATACTTAAAAGCTCAAATGCATTCAAAATGTATTGAACATTTTATGATATGTAGAAACTGTTTATATAAACATTTGGTAAAAATTCCTTGTATTTACAGTTATTTATTTATTTTTTTTTTTTTGGTTACTCCAAAAAAATAAAATCAATTTTGTCAAAAACTAATTTTTTATAAAAATTACTGTTTTTTCTTATTTTTTTTTTTTTTTTTTTTTTGTTGTTTTTACCACCACATTTGGAAATTTTTGGGAATTTTTAGTTTTTAAAACAGTGGTTCTCAATTGGGGTGACATGTCACTCAAAAGTGACATGAGCCCATCATAGGGATGACAAAATATTTGAGGAAAAAGAATAAGATAATTTTTTATTGATTTAATACACTCACAAATATTAAAACAAAAAAACACCAAAATCTTTGCTTCTGAGCGTCTTGATTATCTACCATCAACCCTAAATTTCTTCAAATTTCTAAAAACTACCAGAGTTAAATTTATCATTAATTTTTTATAATTTATTATTATTTTTAAATATACCCATTTTTTTTTTAATTTGTCAATTTAAAGTGGCAATGTTTATTGAATCCTGTAACTCAAAGAATGTGCACAATTATTATTATTACCACTGCCTTAAAAGTACCAACAAGATTCACTTTACCACCTGAAAAGATGCTGATGAAGAAAATCAAAGTATTATCTTGACTACTTATCGTGTTTACAAACAGAAAAAAACACAATTTAATTTTCTCTTCGCTCAGAATCTAAAATATTATATCATTAAAACATTATTATTGTTAATTATTATTAATAACATTATATAAATCCTTTAAGAATTTCAAAAATTTACCCCTTCTGAATAGCAAACAAAATTTTAATGACTAAGGTTTTCCGCTATTTGGAAGTTTCACTGAATTAAATATTACTATAATTCATTAGCAAGAAAACTATGATCTCATAATTTAGGTACCTATACTTAACTACATAAATGTTTTTTTTAATGTTTAATTTGTTTTCATATTATTATGTAAATAAATGTAACGATGAGTCATGATCTAAATATTAACATGTATGTATTTATTATATATTTTTCATTTTAATTGATTGTAATAAAAAAAATGTAGCAAAAGAAATATATTCAATATTGCTAAATAATACAAAATATTAAAAATAAAATTTAAAAGGTCAATTATAAATCAATTAAGTATTTTATTTATTTATTTTACAAAACAAAAAAAAAAAAACAAATAATAATTATAATAAAAATTGAAATATTTCAGCATTTTATATTACATGAAATGCTCAAACACTATATATGTGTATATATATATTATTGTTTATATGAAGTCAATGTACATTAGAGATATTGAAATTGTTGTTTTTTTCGGACCGAAACTTTTATAAAAGTAGACTAAAAGCAGGATATAACAACTTAGAAACTAGATTAAGCTATAATATACCAAAGATAAAAGTCGACAGAAATTGGTTCTTCAGATGTGATTGTTTAAAGTAATAAAGTGTTTTATTTAAATTGTGTGTGCTTATTAGTATATGTTGGAAATGATTGGCACATTATATGAAACTATGTACCTGCTTGATAAATACTTTATACAAATTACTATATTTTTGTTACAAATAATATTTTTATATTGATATAGATTAGAAGTCCACACAGGCGGCTTTTATCACCCTGAAATTTAAATTGAAAATGTGTACTCACCCAAGTCCGGTGCGTATTTTTGTTAAGTCCAACCTTACCAGACCCATTTGTAATTATTTTTTATGAACTCAGTTTGGGCTGACCTATATTTAAACTGACCAGTACCAATAAAATAATTTCATAAATACTGCACATTTTTTTTTAAAAAATTTTTATTACAAAGAAAAATATATAAAATTATAATTAAAACAAAAAAAAATGCTTTTGAACCTATTTCTTATAAGTATCTAATATTATAATGAAAATAAAATAAAAATAGAAAAACAAAATAATGATTATGATTATAAAATTATGATAATATTTTCTTTTTGTAGAATACATTTAAAAACAAAAGGGAGTTTACAGTATCATCTTTGAGTTATATTCTTCTTTCTTCAATAACTCTTCCTAATGTGCTGAAAGACCTCACACTTGCATTGCTACTGATAGGTATCACTAAAATTCTTGTGGCAAGTTTAGCCATTAGAGGAAGTTTATCACTGTTAGGTTCCGTCTACAGTTCCACCATTGTTATATGTCTTGAATCTAATTATTTGATTCTATTTAATGTTAAGTTCATTGTTATAATCATTCAAATTTTACAATGTAAAATTTCCAATATACGTTTTATTTTTGATCGCGGTTCTAAGCCCAACCCGACCAGAAATTTTTTTCTTATAGACCGGTACGGTGTACTTATTTAATATAGGTACAATGGTAGTACACACAGGTCAACAATAGGAAAACACATAAGTCTTATGAAAAAGTTAATACTAAACTAAAACATGTGTACATTTTCAGTAATTATTTAGGTTTATCTTTTAATGTACGAGTAAATTCGATAAAAAAAATTATAAAATCTTTGAATTTTAATACACAAGGTCTGAAATCGAATACAATGTTACTCATAGTTAACACAATATATATATATACATGATCATTGAATTCAAATCGGAAAATCCATTAATATACGTTTTCCCTGTAGTGTCATCTTGGCGCGTCGTCTAGCGTCAACTACAGGTCTGAAGTCGGGGCATAGTTGACGTCATGATACTTTGATGTTCCGCCGTTACGCACGCGACGTTTATAACAACTTTGATCATCCAAATAATGCTTATTACAATTGAACTAGTTGTTATAAAAAATAAATAATTAAATTAGCATATTATACTAAAAAGTTGCTCTGCTGTACATATGGTGTCATGTGGATAGCTGAAAAGGTACGGTTTCTATGCTACGATTAATCGTTCAGCTGACCGCAACGACTAATTTTAGGACTTATCTAGATAATTATTTAATTATGTCTTATCTTATCTAGATAAAGTCATAAGATACATTTTTTTTGTAAAAACTTTCCAGAATAAATTTTCCAAAAATTTCTCAATTTTATTCTCTTTGTTTCAGGCGCATCTTGTAAGTAACATACACCGGCCTACACATATTGTACCTGTTATTAATATTATGTACATAAAGGTTAATTTTTTTGTAATAATTAAATTTATATTTATATACTTAATTAATAAGTATCAGTAATTTATCTGGATAAAATATTTTTATCTTTTAGTAAGATTAATTTGATTTGATTATCTTTTATATGTATCTTAGATAAAATAAAATGTAGTTATCTTTATCTTTGTCCAGATGATTTTTTCGTTATCTGGTCCTAACACTGGTAACGACTGCTCTGCTATGGATCAGCTTTAGTAGATGCGGCCGTCGTACGTGAATGCGGCGTGAGTGCTGCGAAATACAAAACGGCTTGTATTTCGCTGCATCGGACGCGTCGTAGTGTAGCGGAACAGCACTATAGGAATACAAACCGCCACATTCGCTGCATTTACGTGTGATACGGCGTTACAGTCGTTGCTAGATAGATTGGTAATAACGGAAAGCTAGGGGTTCTCCGTATTTGGATGTTTTTACGAAATTTATCAACAAACTAGCGATTGTCATAGAACATTTCAAAACTGATTTTACGTTATTAATTTAAAATAAATATCCTGTCAAAGGCTTTTTTAAAACAAAAAGTAGACATTTTTTTTTATATATTTATGAAAAACAACTAGGTGAGGCACTCGACAGAAACATACCGTGACTAGTTTGTGCTACATCTACTGAAAAGCGCTACCGCCGCCGTCAATGTAAAATGGTTATTACAGTAGCGTCAAACAGTGGAACAGCAAGTACCAGGGTCGCATGTGCTATTTTTGTAGTCGTTACTCTTCAGATCGGTGTCGAAGCCAGTGGTTGTGACGGCGGCAGTAGCTATTAGACAACGGCCATTACGATCACAGCATACGTTCCTGTTACACGTATTCAGAACGTTCGTCGATTTTGTAACGTTTCCACAATATTACATCATATATATATATATATATATATATATAAAAAGAGTAAAAACTAACCATTACTTTGACAACTTTTATAGTTTAATTATACAAATCACGCTCATTACAATCAATATTAATAAATCAAAAAGGTTAGTATATAGGTACTGCTGTGCTGTACATTAGATATCGTATGGATGTGTTAAATTTGTATTTAATAATTTATACGAAGAATGGTATTACTATAAATATATTACATGATCAATTTATATTGCTATTAAAATAAATTATAACTAAAGTAGGTTGCATTTATTTTTGTCAAAAACATTTGATATACTTTAAAGTTTTGAAAACTTATGAATAATATTAAATTACAATTAATAACTAAATCGTTATTCTCCGTTTAAATAACTAATTTAATCCAAATTATAACTTAAAATATCTATGAAAAAAAAACTATGCTTATATAGCTCTTTAATTATAGTATGAACTTATGAGAAACCTTGTTTGAAATGTTTAATCCTTTAGTATTACTTATTTTTTAAGATTTTTATTATTGAACATTTTATAAATTTTTAACAGCATGGAGTATAGAATTTATGAGAAATCATCGAAGTAATTTTAAAAATATTTAAAAAAAATCACCAAACAATTGTGTTAAGAAAATTGTACTAAGCTATTCCTGCTATTAAAAAAAAAAATTAGGTATTGTCTAAAATAGAAACAAGAACCAATCAACATTTTATTTTTAGAAAAAAGATGAAATGAGAGTAAATGTATATTATCAAACATTAGATCAGTTAGTTGCTGGGTTAAATTTAAAATTTTATCAAGAAATATTAAAGATAATAGAATTTATAGGACATTTATTGAGATCAGAAGCCGATATTAATATTTTTCTACTTTCATCCGTATACGATTTAGATGCTGCTGAAACTGAAATAAAGAAATTCATCTACTTAA
Source organism: Pentalonia nigronervosa (assembly GCA_014851325.1). Classification (NCBI taxonomy): domain Eukaryota; kingdom Metazoa; phylum Arthropoda; class Insecta; order Hemiptera; family Aphididae; genus Pentalonia; species Pentalonia nigronervosa. The sequence continues at coordinate 1,027 of JACXSJ010004752.1, read as the reverse complement.
ACAATCAACAGACTTATTTGAAAGTAACAAAGCAAATTATGAAAAGTGGATAGGAATGATTAGATATGTTTGGAACCAACATAAAAGTTATATTTTCTATGCATTTAAAGTTTTAAAATCAATCATGATCATTCTTGTGACAACATGTTCATGTAAAAAATCATCAATTTTTAAAATTAAGCATAGTAAAAAATCAATTTAGATATGCCATGTTGCAAGAACGGTTATCTAACCTTTTTATGATGTTTATAAAACAGAAACTACTATACAATATCGACTGGATGAAATTATTGAAATCTTCAAAATATTGAGGCGCAGTTGAGCTACGCAGAGTTTTAAAATATAAATAATGAAATTATTAACTTTTAAACTTTTTTCAAAATAATTAACTATTATTATAGATAATTTAATCTGTACCATTTATACGAGCGAGTTTCTCAAACGAGCTTTTACGACACATTAGAATTGCTTGGCTAGGCACAGCTCGCTTAAGTTTGGTAATGGTTAAACAACATGCTTGTAGTTTTCTACGTAAATTTGACATCTTCCCCCCCCCTCTCTTACCACCAAAAAAAACTTTTTACAGTGACAATAAAAATTTTCAAATTCTAAAAACTGCTTTTAAAATTGTTTCTAAATATTTAGAAATTATTGGATAACATAATGGCGGGGCTGCGTAAAGTTAGCTCTATGAACTAAAAAAAAAAAGGTTAAACTAAAATAACAATTATTAAAACTGATTTTCCAATTTTTCAGAATAATATTTACGACTAAAGTATGAAGAAAATTGGACAGCATTAGAGGAGGGGACTTCACACACCTATTAATAATTTATAATGAAATGAAGATTAATGCACCAATACAAAACTATAAAATTAAATAGAATTTACATATTGTGCTTGAAAAATAGATAAGCAAAATCCCGATAAGCAATAAAAGCAAAAACTTTTTCCACTGTTTTTTTTTTACAAAACAAAAAATTCTACATGGCTTTTTTAAAGAATTGTTTCAATTGACCTCAACTAAC
>JACXSJ010004751.1:0-11223 GCA_014851325.1 Pentalonia nigronervosa | reverse complement strand
GTTGAAGATAAACAGAATAATGTTAATGAAAATGTGCTTGCTATTACTATGGATTATATGATGAATGTTCCGTTGCCTAAGATTCCTGTGCAAGAACTTTTTTATCTACGTCAATTGACTGGTTATGTTTTTTGTATCCAAAACATAAAACAGAACAAATCAACAATATTTATTTATCATGAAGGACAGGCAAAAAGGGGACCTGACGAGGTTTGTTCTTTTTTGAAACAATATATTGACAGTGTATCTATGACATATGATGAACTCCACGTTTACGCAGACAACTGTGGCGGACAAAACAAGAATCATGCAGTGTCGCGGTTCTTTTTGGCTTTGACAGACACAGGTCGTTTCAAGAAAGTAAAGCAATTTTTCCCCGTAGTTGGTCACAGCTATTCACCATGTGATATAGATTTTGCGATAATAAAAAGGTCTTTAAGAAAATGCAATCGCTTGTACACCATTAGAAAGCTTACAGAACTAATTATCAAAAGTAGTGTGGATCTAAAATTCATAGTAGTAGAGGTAGATGAGGAAATGATTTTAGATTTCCAGTCATGGTGGGGGAAGTACTACAAAAGAAGTCCTATTTCACAAGAGAATAAAAGGAAACTAAAACAACAGACTAGTTTTGGAATAAGCTCGTATTACCATTTCGAGTATGACACAGCTGCCAAAGGTGTTTGTAAAGCAATGTCTTGTATCAACGGTCTGGTAGTAAACACATTCTGCTTGGCTAATTCAACTCGAACTCCAATCCAACCTCCTCAAAACCTACTGTATACAGATATCGGAGTCCCAATGAATCCAACTAAACTTGAAGACATTCAGAAGACATTGGACTATATACCAGATGAACATAAAGACTATTATCTTGACATAATAAGTAAAAGTATCGTTGCTAACTATATTGACAATAATGTGTAGTTTTTTAATGTAAAATAAACCAAAACTAAAATTACTTGTAATTATCTATATACAATATTTCTGGTTTTTGTTAAAAGGGCACTTGTGCAGGACTTTTGAAATTTAATGAACTTGAATTAAATATTTTTATAGTATGGAAATTTGGTATAAATATCGAGCACCATGAAAATAACGCACATACATTTTTTTTTACATAATCAGAATATTTTGGAATTTATGAAGTTTTTTATCATTTACCAAAAGTTTATGTGTTGAAACATGTGCCCTTTTAACAAAAAGCGATTCAACTGTCAAGCGTCCCAGGGGGAGACCTCGGCAACGATGGCGGGATAGAGTCAATGTAGATATAAGACTGGTGAACGGAGCAACAAACTTCGAGACTGCTACTGATCACGACACACTCAGATAAATATTTTATATATTTAAGGAAAAATGTATATAAATTAAAGAAAGTTGGGCATGACTTCGAGGCTATGATATTTATTTATTAAAATAAATACTAACTTTTCAATGGACCAATGATTTATAATTTTATTAAATTGAATCAAAATTGAATTAATTTGATTTCTATTTTGCTAAAATTATGAAAATAACATCATAAAATGAATGATATGTTGTTCTTAAATTTAAAAAAAATGATACTTTAATGAGAAGATTAGTGGCTTTAAAATAATGAAGTTGTATCATTTATGTAATTCTGGTATTTTCGTTAAACTATAGGAATATTATTATTTATATCTAATAAATTCCTCATACATGATAAGAATAATTTTCTTTAAATCAGTATACAATTGTCATAATTTAATGACATTTAAATCAAACATGTCTTCAAATTAATGAAATATATGTTAAAATTTATAATATTTCTGTCACTGGAAATATATGGGTTTTCGTTAATTATAATAAAAATATTTAAATCTAAAATAAATAAATACAGCTTAATATAATAAATTATAGAAATTTAATATTTATTAACTAATAAATAAAACAATACTGAACAATACAAACTGAGTTCCAGAATAAAAAACAAATTTTTAACAACAGTTAATAGTAGTTATCTAACCTATAAACATTATATAAACATAATATTACAATTATATATATTATTATTATATATATTATATTATTATTGTCACTCATGTATTTCTAATGCACTAGTACGCGGCGCGTTCACTCCTAGCTCACAAGTAGCAACCTATTTATTAAATAAAGCTCCTGTTGGTTTGAATTTTAACCAATACATAAAGCAAATAAACTGTTATACAACATAAATTGATTTATATTTATAACCCAATTACTTTTTAAAATACATATAAAATAATAAATTCATTTTGATTGAGAAGATTTTTTTAGTAAATGTGTTACGTCTTATACGTTATAACTTATAGATGAATATAGTTCTTTAAGTAAGATATTTTAATCTTTTATTTACGTATTAGTATCGTTATAAATATTTTTGATAAGTAAATATTGATATATATTTTTTTAATTAATTTAATATAACATATTATATGAAATTGATATTTTACATAATATTTATTAAATAAGGACTTGACGAAATTAATCATATTATTTTATTATTATTATAATTTGCGGAGTACGAAAAACAAACTATACAAACTAAACATTGTCACATAATGTTATATAAAAATAAAAACGGTGCATCGTACCTATATATTATCAATATAATATACATATTATTTGTAACAAAAATAAAGATAGTATATTTCAAACAATTTTCCAAATAGGAATATAGTTATACTTTATAAGTTCAATCCAGTATTTCACATAAAATGATCAGAAATTAATTCAAATACATATAATAACTTGATTCACTAAAATAATATTTTAAAATATTTTTTTTAATACATTAATGAAAAAAAAAATTGAAAAAGTGAGTACATCATCTGCTGAAGTATATATCGAATGTATCACTAAAATTAATGTCTTACATTTGGATTTAGTGATAAAAAATCTTTCTATTATACGAAAAACTATTTTAAGTGAAGACGGTCTGTCAGCCATATCACTAGATATATTTTGTGATATCACTGCTATTAGAGTAATTTGATTTAATATTGGTAAAACAGATGATTAAATTAATTATTGATAAAAAAATTATATTTGATAATTTCATTGTGTGTACCGTGTTTCTATAATATATAATAACATACTTAAAAAGTTTCAAGTTCCCAAGAATAATATTTTTAAATTACAACGAAATAACTACTATATACTTATATAACATTATATAAGCCAATGGTCTTGTTATAAAGGCTTTAACTCGAATAAAAAAAAGAAAAAAACTATATAATATCATTATATTCTTCATTTAAATATGTAATATCATATTAGAATTGAACATGTCTATAAAAAAAAAAAATAAAGTTAATATATTTTTTTGGATTTTTTAGTTACGATATTATTAACTATATACCAAAAACATTGTTCTAAATTTTCAATCCTCAACTATAAATAAAAAGGTCGGCAAGTGGATACCCGTACAGTGGGTGTCAAATGTGATCAATGTTATGAATTTGTCAAATTTGAATTCAATGATATAAAATCATTGTATACAAAAAACGATTCTGAGTGAAGACAGTCTGTCAGTCTACATAACTAAGAGTGTATTTTATGATTTTATTGCTATTAAAATAATTATTTTTACTATTAATAACACAAGTTGAATTCATTTTTGCAGAAAACATTGCATTAAAAAAATTAATTGAGAGTATAAAATATAATAATATACTTTGAAAGTTCTAAGCACCCACGAAAAATATTTTTAAATTACAACGAAATAAATAACATTATTTTCTTCATTTAAATATCTAATTTCGTTTAAATCTAAACCTCAAATGTCTATAAAAAATTATTTTTTTATAAATTTATTTAATTTTTTGGTTACATTATTGAAAAATACTTACGAAAAACATTGTTTTTAATTTTTAATCATTAGCTATAAAAAGTGAACATTTTATACATTTTTAACTACAAAAAACGATGAATTTCGGTTAAAATTTGAAGTTTAAATGCTTAAAAAAAATTATGCCTATGTATTTTTATTATTTTTCATCTCTTATTTTAACAACTTATGATGAATCCTGTATTAAATTTTCATGAAATTTGACCTAAAAAATTTTTTTATTGATATTTAAAGAATAAAAATAATTGAAAAAATCAAAATTTTCTTAGGCCTACAATTTATTTAAAAAATGTCAAAATATTTTGAAAATTTTTGGTGTAAAAAAATGACAATCTAAACGTTTGGTGTCATTTTCATATATCTACAGTTATTTCTTTTTGAATTACATCAAAATAAGAAATTCGTTCCCAGAGAAAACGGGTGAATATCCAAAGTCTAATTTCAAATGCTCATAAAAAATTAGTTCCACTTCTCGGTGTAAACTATTTTTTTGAAACGTAGAAAAACTTTTGGGGAAGCATTTTTACTTTCCCAAGAAATGTTGACAGACATAAAATAAAACATCGTCGCTCCGCTCAGTATTTAATATACTGATAAATACGTGTATTATTCTAGTGATTACTAGACATAAGTATGTGATATGTCAATACCAATGTGCAATAACTACATGTTGCTAATAGTCAATAGTCAATACTTTATGTACAATATATTTACTACTTAATCTCAGTCAGATATATTAGTAAATAAATGTAAAAATAATAGTTTTTTGATCAACTATTTAGATTTTGTCTGATGGAAAATCATATTGTAACTGTATGAATTTATATTTAGTAGTATAATATACAAAAATAACAAGATTGGTACTAATTTATCAATTATTAATTATTTTATCTATATTCAAAACGTTATACGTTTAAATAATATAAACATTTTTCTTTGTTTTACTTATACTGGTTAAAATTTAAAAAATGTCATCTCAATAATTAAATCACTAGTTTTGTCAAAAAATTTACTACATTTAGGAAAAAAAAATTGTTAAAATCGTGCGTTCCCCGGCTGATTTATAACGACTTCGATAAATGGTTTCATTTTGAGTAAAATACAGTAGTAATAAAAATATGATTTATAAAATCGAAAAAATAAAATAATAATATTCATTGAATAAATTATTATTTTCTTATTGACAATTTGGGTATTTATAAACCATGCGCGGCTGTGATAGATAATCGGTTTTGACCTTGTTGTGTTACTTCTGCTTATGCTCGCGGGGTGGTGGTATGAGTACATGATAGGAGTACAGTTTTAGAACGCTGCTGCTGCAGTCGCGACAGCAGCAAATGACTACGGCTAATTTGTAATTTTTTTTACCAAAAACATGTTTTTGTACTTTCCATTTTCCTCAGCTGTCATTAGTCGTAAAAATATGATTTTTTCAGCAAAATAAACTTGAATTCTTCTAGACAACTGTTTGCCAGATTTTTGATATCTTTTTTTTGTTTATTATATATGATTTTTTAAAAATTATAAAAATTTTGAAAATTTCAAATGCAAATATCATCGGTTTGAAAAAAAATTCAAAACTCTGACACGCAGTTGTCTAGAAGAAGTTCTCGTGTTTATTTTGGTAAAAAAATCATGTTTCTACGACTAACGAGAACTGAAGAAAATGATAAGTACGAATGTATGTTTTTATGGTCAAATGCTGTTACCAGAACGATCACTTAAGAGATCGCCTTTATGCAAATTATAAAGCATTCAATCGTCTTCAATCAGTTTTAAATAATCTCTGTTGCATAGCCAATTATATTATTATTTATTAGGTATTTTGCTAATAACTAAATACAATTGAATACGCGACTTTATATTTTTAGTAAAACTATACGTCATTATAATATTATTATTATTATTATTATAAGTCTATGAGTGTTTGTGTGTGTGTGTGTGTGTGTGTGTGTGTGTGTGTGTGTATGTGTGTATGTATTGTGACGATGTTAGTAATAACAATATAATATGGTAGACGGGAACAGATCAATATATTATTTTGTGGGGCGGGCGACGTATAAAAACGAACATGCGTGCCATTCTCGTACACACACGGTCAGCCGGCTGGCGGCTACCGTCGATCGGACAGAGCAAGAGCTATTGTAAGAGAGCGAGAGAAATCGATAAAAACACGAATCCCCAATAACTACAATAACGCCTTACATTATCATTCATTCCGGCGTAGTCGTGTGTGGTGGAAAATTGTGGCGCGCGACGTTCGTCGTCCGGTATTCGAAAGAGGGCGCCTATGTAAGCCGTAAACGCGTTTGTGCAGTTTAGGTGGGGATACGACCGTTGTGACGTGACCGTTTCGATAACATCCCTTCCGATCAACAACGGCCGCGCACTCCCGCCATTGCGTTTCGAGTATTCCTACGGTTTGGTGCGTATTTCGGTTACTGCTAATGCGTGTCTAGTTCAGTGCTTATGCAGTTACGTGTGTAAGGTGCGATCACGGACGTTCCGAATCCGTCGCTGGATATAATACGCATCGTCCTTGTCCAACCTTTCGCGTTTTTTTCTTCGACCATCGGCTTGCCATTTTTTTTTTCAATCAATTACGTTATATCGCTGCCGAAACGATATCGTTATAAGTTTACGACACTAAACATAATAAGACATTTTTTTTTGTTCTAACGACATAGTTACAATTCGAATTATATGACCTAAACATAATTTAACACTTTTTTTTTAATTTTTATTCAAACTGTTTTTTTGCCGATCTGTTATAACGTTTTTAGGAATTTCGACAACTTGTTACGCGGGTACAACATGAGCGTGATGGCTGGGTAACGTATAATATGTTAAACGATAATTTTAGAGTATATTTTTTTTATCGTATTTGATTGTCGATACTCGATGGTATCTACCGATACCGGTGATCATGTTTCGCTCTGGCGTCGAATCGCAGTGATGAATACGTTTGAACGGGACCATTGTGTACTATAGATACTCTGTTACGGGAGGTCTTTCTCATAGTACAAGGAATAGAACTATGCTCAATGATAATAATGACCATATTTTTTTAAGGGGTTAGGTAACTAAAGGAATTTATATAACATGTATCCAAAAATAAACTTAAGCTGATGTAAGGGTTATTTTTTTAGTTTTATACAATTTAGTATGTACAAAAACAATGTGTCACACTTACGCACGAACTAGGACGAAAACACGAGTCGCGTTGTGCACAATGATGTGCAAATTCCCGAGAATTTAGTTTCGAAAAATTTTCCGGAGGAATTTATGAAGAATATTATAAGTTTTTTTAAATATCGTTGATATGTTTCAATGTTTGATTAAAGTCCTAATCTTGTAAATGATCCGAATGACAAATATTTAAATTTTTTATACTTTAAAATATTACAGGATAATAGGAAAACTTAAGTAATTCAAAAAATATATTGGATTTGTATCATATATAAATTTAATTTAAGTTGTACACTCAAATGTCAATTGTCAGTATAAATACGGGATTTTAAATAATTAATTTATCATAATCATTATTTAAACTACCTAGTATTGTCATTCTACTCATAGTTATGTAACAAACTTTTATTAAAGAATTTTTCCGAGAGGTAGAGGTATATTCGGAATATAAATCGATCTTGTCCTATAAACTAATGGACAGCGTTTACCACACCATCTTGCCCACAATTCGTGAGGATGATTTAGTGACACAGAAAACACTGTAACGTTTCAAACGTATAGTTCCTTCCCTCTCGGAAATTTCGTCCGCTTACTTTTCTCTTTAACCACCGTCCATTAGTTTATAGGTTTATGCTCGGGATCACAGTAGGCTTTTTATTACTGATCAGTGCTTTGAAAAAAATCGAAAATATTCGTCGGTCTTATTTGGTTGAACCAATTAGAGATTTAGAGTATTGATTTTATTTCCACCAGTGTGGGGTTGACGAATATTATTGTTATCCCGGTTAGAAAATGTTTGTTTTAAGATTTTTAATAGAAAATTTAATAGCAATATTTAAGTTACATCAGCATTTCGAGATAAATTCAATAAGATTGATCAAACATAAAAATGTTCACACTTCATTTATAGTCATAGTTCATTAATAGTTTATGTTTTGAAAATGTAACGATTATAATATGTTTAAAATATTATACTTAAAACGATTTGAGAATATAGTGAATTAATTTTTTGATATTTTATAATATGTACTCATTTTTTTTTTTTTTTTGAAAATACTGTATTATATATTTCGTAAATAGTTCACCAAAAATATTTATTTATGTTATATATAACGGAACATCAATAATTACTATCTAGTGATGATTTTAGTAAGATCATACTAACTGATCTAACCCAGAATAGTTAATCTGAATAAATAAAACACTAATAATAATATAATATATATTTCGCATATTATGTAATTTATTAATTGGTAATATAAATATAAATAAATATAAATGGTTCCGCGTTTAGGTTGTGAAGTTTTTAAATAAAATTATAAAAAAACTAAAATAATTGGAAAATTAATACAAATTGCATGTTAAAATAATAATACATAATAGTATTCACTATTTCTTAATGTCCATCTCTAATTTTTATAGTATTTTTAAATTAATTTTTCTTAATATTAATTATTTTAAACATATTCTTTAAAGTTTGAATATTAAATTAATTTAAGTATGTTAACAATTGTTGAATTCTATGATAAATTTTCAAAAAATAATTATTTTACATTTCATCTAATTTACACAATCGAGGATATATTATATAAAATATATTAAAAATAATACATCAATTATATTTATTAATTTAGGGGCTGGAAGTTGAAATATGCACTGAAACTATTGAAATATTTAGGCATACATTTATGTGCTTAAAATTACTGCTCTAATATGCTCTCCGTTTTTTTTATACATAACTATATAAGATAAAAAAAACTTTAATACTACACTTTTTATTTCTATTAGTTGACTGGTAATTAAAAATATTATTTTTTATACTTTTAAAACATTAATTTTAATTTTGAGAAAAAATTTTTTTGTTCAGTATTCTTTAAATATATATCAAATGCGTTAATAATACTTTGTTGAATGCTTATCTTTGAGATCGAATTAGATATCTCGTCCAGAATAGCATTTTGAAAATCTAAAATAAAGCTTAGATAAATATACTACTATAAATCAATTACAAATAAAATAATACCTAAATAAAAACACATTTTAGAGTATTTTAGTTTACAAAAATAATCATGATAAATTGTTCATTTTAATGTTTTATATAGGTATCTCAAAATTATTTAACATGAGTACGTATTTATGAATATCAAATATATATATTAAATTAAACATGTACCTAATCATCTAAACACCTAATAGTTATTGAATTATGGCTCTTTATAAAATACATTTTAAAAACAGTTTTATAGTTATATTACACACAAATGAATTTAAAATTTTGATTGATTGTGATTCTAATAAAATACATTTTTTTTTTTTGTTATCTTACTTACATTTTAATTAAAATCTGTATAGCTATACATAAATAATTATAATTTTTATGTTTTGAAATATTGAGGTTTTACTGAAATTTAAGAAAATCTGGTAGGTATATTAAAACAAGGACTGGCGATTGTAAATGTTTTTGGTTATAACAGAATATATATTTGTGAGTATTTATTTGTTGGTGAAAATTATCGAACCGAGATTATAATCGACCTTTTTTATTACCTGCAATTTTCTGACCAAATTTACAATAGAAAAGATAATCGCGGGTCCAGTTTACATTTGCTTCTCTGGACGGGACGGGACCGATTTCATTCCAAATGTGATAACAAAAACAATGTTGCCTTAACAAGACCAGTGAAAGTCATATTTTCTATGTACCCCTAATATATTTAAATTTATTAATTTTTTATTATTAAATATATTATTTAAACATTATTTACATACATAGAGTAGGTTAACACCTAATGATTTATACCGAAATTAACGAAAAAAATTTGTATTATTGACAAGCTAAGTTCTGAATGTTTTAAAAATAATAAAAACTGTATAAATAATGTTAAATAAAAGTTATCATTTAACTAGATACTTATGAATTAATTAACGTCTTCACTCAGAATCTTTTTTTCGTAAACAATGATATATCATTAAAATCAAATTTAACTCATCCATGAAAGTGATCCTGACAACTGTACAGTAGAGTGGTATTCATTTTTTTTTTAAAAATCGATCTTTATTTCGCTATTACTATTAACAGTGTATAAATTTACATTATTGTAATAACATATTTGAACTGTTAAAATGTTAAACATACTGTGAATAATGCATCTAAATTAAAAAGAACAAACTTAATATTGTTGATAAAATTACGTTGATATTTGAAATTGGATTTGGTTCGTAATTTGTATATATATAAATGATAAATATATAGAGTGATAAAAAATATATTATAACGTTATAATAATAGCTAGTGAGTTATATTTGTAGTATAAAAGAAAATGTTTGATATTATTGTTGACTGCAGCTGTCTATGACCATTCGATATTTTATCTTGAACGATTATTTGTAAATTTTATTTGTAATTTTTATCTAAATGACCATATTGTACAGTCTGAAGGTTATTTGATGTATATGTATTACTACACTAGCGTCTGGCATATAAAATGTAGTTAATGATTTTATTTTAATAGGCGTATCATTTATTGTATACAGTTGTTTGTCTTAATCTTTTTGTTGATATGAAGAAAAAAAACATTTCGTTTTGAAATATAAGTAGTACCTAGGTCTCCTTCGACAAAAGATTAACCTAGGCAAACCATATAAAAGCAAAAAGAACGTCGCTTAGCTTCAAACTACACACATTAAGACCACTACTCCGATTCAAAATCTCTTGAACTAGGTAACAAATCATTAATCTACAAACAAATCTACATCCCACACATTATAATCAAAAGCTCTTTTTGTCATCTCTAATGCCCCTTGGTACGTCAGTAATCGTACTCGACCTCAATTTATCAACAATATCTATAATTGCTACCTATCACTATGACAATTTTTTTAAAATCTTTTAATCACACAAACCTCCTCATTTCTAATCCAACCTTTCGTACATTACTTGACAACCCACCCTCGTCGTCTCAACATAAATGGCCACGTGGTCTTTTGGGCGGTACCCGTTTGCGTACATTTAACCTTTTTTGCGACTCGTTTGCGTACAAATGTACAACTCGATTGCGCACACGAATTTTTAATACCTGTGATAAATGACCCAAAACGTAGGACTCGTTTGCGTACATAAACTAGGTATAGCAAAAGTCTACTAAAACGTCTAAACAAAAATAATGTTTAAGATTGTTTTC
>JACXSJ010004748.1:0-11220 GCA_014851325.1 Pentalonia nigronervosa | reverse complement strand
TACTATTTAATTGTGATATTGTTATGATACAGAATGCCACCATTTATCAAAGACAAAAATACGAAAAATTTCAATAGTGGACATCCACAAACGAACATACCACAACATCATCATTTACAGTATTATAGCGACCTGCATAAATTACACCAAGTGGCATACGTAAGTGGCATTGTAAAATAACTACAATTTAGTGTAGAAAAATTTTATCGAAAAAACGATTGTCTGATTAATCAGATAAATCATAATATTAATATTATCAATGACCCATATAACATATAGGCCACCAGAAACACTACACCTAGGAAATCGGTTGCGGCGTCGGCAGATCATCAGTCGTGCTGCAAACCGTGGCAATGGAGCCCTTACGGAGGACCCGCCGGGACGTTTATGAACGCATATTACTTGTCAGAGCCACAGAGGTACGACCAGCATGCTAAGAACGTTGTTCTGGAGGACTCGCTAATAAAATTGAACGAGGCAGACAAAGTAACTTATATTATAATATTTTCATTTTTTCTATTATTTTATCGATAGGTAATATGCAATAGCATATAATAATGCTATTTATTATAGGTTCTATTTGGTTAAGTCTAGTCTATCAAGTCGCGCAACAAGTATTCATTGAATAACAATGGTGTTACTAATGACTAATGAATATCTGTTTTGCTATTAAATCAAAATACTTATCTTAAAATAACATTTGAAATTGTAGCTGTTATAAAGGCCGCCAGCTATGATATATGATAAAAAAAAAAAGGTAGGTAATTGGATACCGATCTGCTGTGCATTACTCTGTGTTCCTAATGTGAGTAGGAGGCAGGAGCATTGCAATGAATGTGAATAAACCGTCAGCCGCCTATATTGCTATGTAAAAATTATCATAGATTTACATTGCTATTACTAAAGTAATTTATTCTACTAAGTAATATGGTATAAACTAAAAATAGGCAATGGTTTCAAATTATACTAAATATTTTAAAAATGTCATTGCGTTTATTATAATATAATAATTTATGTAAAAATGTTAACTTTCGCAAATATTTTAGATTTACAACAAAATGACTAAAACTATTTTTTATTTATACGTCTTTCTGTTACAGTTATTGTCATCTCTAACAAATGCATTAGGTACATTATAATAATATGATAATTATTTAACATAATATAAATACGATTTTCTAAAAAAAGGGGAAAAAAGTGTGTACGTTATATTTTTTGATATAAGTTCGTCTCAAGAAATTGATGAAGTATATATGTCATATCTGGGTTTGGTGCTAGTACTTCACATATATTGTCGGGTGTCGGGAAGTTGTCTATCTTTGGAGGCCTTCGTCTAGATCACGGTTATATACACCGTAGATAACCATGGTCTGGAGGCATTCGGTTAGTCGATGTTAGACTATAGTTGCGGTGTTGCTATGGTGCATTTGCGTTCTCTATTATTTATTAAATGCTCGTGGGTGGGTGTATTATGTGTGTCCAATTCTTATTTTTTCGTCTGTTGAATACTGTTTGAGCTCTGCTAGGGAGTGAATCATCGTGTTCCCAAGAACTAAAATCGTTATTCTTTATTAAAATGTCCAATTTTGTAAAAATTTAAAATTCAAATGTCTATGAACTAGTTTGTCCTCAAAGGTAGGAGGATGTCCGACACGATAAAAACTAATTCTAAAATGTCTGCCAGTTTCACTTTATATTAGACTTGTTTTTCAAGTCCTTATAATGAAAATCCTTACTACACTTATGTTATGGAATGTTTCTTCGGCAGTGTCCAATAAACCGTGTTCCTTTAAAAAACGTAGTGGCATTCTCTTCACTATCGGCGGCCGATAGGTAAGCAATTAACAAATTATAAATACATTATATCACATGGTTATAAATCAATAATTTTATCTTTTAGTACTTAAAACAATAAATATATTTGGGAAATACAAAAAATGATATTGTTTATAGCGAATTATTGATATCTAACATACAAAATTGTATTGTTTTTTATTGCTGCTTGGATATGCAGTCTACATATATGATTGGAGACCACAAATCCTCGCAGCACCAAAACAAGTTGTAATTATAAATTAATTAGGTATTGGATTTGGTTAAGAAATATACTTATGAGGAACAGTATATTACATTTTTAAATCTTAACTATAAAAATTGAACATATGGACATTTTTAATTACATTTTAGGTAATAATTCGCAAATTTTTCTAATTTTGATGAATTCTGTCAACATTTGAACTTAAGTTGCTTAAAAAAAATCATACCAATGAATTTTTAATGATTTCAAATCTCTCAAAAAGCAACTTATGCATTAAGTCCAAATTTGAACTTTAGACGCTCATAAATAATATCTATGGAATTACGTTCAACTTTTTATAATTTTATAATTCCAGTAATAAAGTCTTATGAGAAACCTTGTATTAAATTTTAAAATCTTGGGTACCTAAATTCTTTTAAATCCTCCCCTAAATTTAATCCTATGGATACATGCCATAGAAAGCTCTGCTGATAATAATATACTATATTATTACATCATCATCATTGTCGTGACGCGTTTCAGCTGTCGTCGGAAGTCTGGCACACATATTTGGACAATCGTCAGTCCGAAGACGTTTATGAAACAAAGATGACCATGTGGCGCAGGCTATCGATGCTGATCAAGAGCTGGGCGCCCGGCTGCGGCCTGTACCTGGTCGGGTCTACGATGAACGGTTTCGGCGGCGATGTGAGTGACGCGGATTTCTGTCTGCTCACCGGCTGCACGTCGGCCGCGGTGGTCAATGCCGGCATCCGGCAGCACCGGATCGTCACCGAGGAGCAGCACCGGATATGCGCCGTCGAGCGGCTTCAGTGGTTGATGGGATTGCTAGACCACGAGCGAATCAACGGTAAGATCGGTACCGCGGACATGCGTATCGTTTATGCCAAGGTGCCCATACTCAAGTTCCGGTGGATCGACGACAGTGGCGCCAAGATGGACGTTGACTTCTGCTGCAACAACGTGGTGGGCATTCGCAACACCCATCTGCTGTACTGCTATTCGAGGCGTGAGTTGGAAATTTTTTTAAAAATTGTATTCATATTATAATAACCAACTGTATAGTAAAATAACGATGTTCATGAATTGAACAGTTTTATATTAATAGGCACATAATTTGAAATTATAATATGATAATTTAGAAACGACATTATAATTATTATGTAAAACTTATTATATATTAAACATAGTTAAGTGAACAATAATATAATTAATATGTAAGTCGATTAATATTGTTCGACTATATATTGTTATAATTTAAATTATAGTTTGGTTTAGATTAATAGTTAGAAGTCGTCCTACTAAAACTGCCATCAGGACTGGAGTTCGATGAAGGGAGGAGGAATGTTGAACATTTATTAATACACTTGTTACGGAAGGGACTTACATGAATCAAATTCTTGGGCTTTCGATTTAACAGTTATAATTTATTAATTTGCATAACTTATTATGTATTTATTCGCCTGGTTATTCTGCATTAGACTCTAGACTATTGAGTGGTGTGATGACGTATATTTTGTTTTAGCGAATACATATTCGTTTTTGTTCTATACCTCTGCATATCGTATCGTAATTGTTTTTAATGGTTTTGCAGTCGATTACCGGGTAAGACCATTGGTAGTGACCATTAAACTGTGGGCGTCCCGTCACAACATCAACGATCCGAAAAAAATGACGCTGTCCAGTTACTCGCTGGTGCTGATGGTTATCAATTTCTTGCAAAGTAAGATAAATATACTTATACTGTAAAAATTACAAAATTATACATGACGACGTTGAATGATTATGTATATTATGGCAATTATCATGACACATTACGATAACGTATAACGTTCATGGCTGATAGCTTGTCGAGATCTATATTATTATATTTGTATAAATACATAACTAAATATATTATATTTGTGATTTGCAGGTGTCCAGCCACCTGTGTTACCGTCGTTGCAGTGCATCTATGGCATGAAGTTTTCGGCCAACACAGACATCGAATTCGTGCACATGCATGAACAGTTACCTAGCAGCGGTTGGAGAAGTGACAATAAACAGTGTATTGGGGAGTTGCTTTTGCAGTTTTTCGAATACTACAATGATTTCAAGTGAAAAAAATATATTGCATATATTGTTAATACTTATCAGTTAGTGTGTGCCAACTTATTTTTATTTTACCATATTGTATTATAAGTAGGGCTGTGAATTTAATGCACTAAAAAACCTTAAAAAATGCAATAAAATATGCACTTAAAATGCAAAAAAAAAAAGGAATATAAAATGCCAAAAATTATAGTATAAAATTCATTTAAAATGGTTTTTAATTTAATTTTTATATTTATATTAATATTAGGTACAGGATATTAAACATTAGTACAAAAAAGTGTTTATTTAGTAAAAAAGTTGATTGAATCTGAATTAAGTTAATACTATTCACCTGAAACATTAAAAAAAAATTTTTTTTGTATTTATTTTGTTAAAATAATAAAACAAACTTAAAGATATTTATTTCCGGGTACCTTATTCATTTTTAGTATTTACTGTTGCATTGGACAACAAGTGCTCGTTTGATGTTCTCAAATAAAAATGACTGTCGATTGTCTGTCAATAAATTTTTAAATGCCGAAAAACTCCTTTCAACATCTACAGACGTAATAGGAGCATATCACATAAAAGCCATGTTATCAAAGCTGTCATCTGGGAGAGACGTTCTGGATAGTTCAGTTCCCTCTAGAATTTTCGATATATTGCAAATTGTATTAAATCCCGTATTTTTTTCTAATACATTTTTTAATTTTAACTGAACGATCTTTCCTCTTTCATTTTTTATTTCTTGAATTTTGTTTTGAAATTCTGTCACAATTTGAATAGAATCTGCGAGAGTACGACTAGACAATTTTAAACGAATGATAGTTTCAGGTAGTGTTCCAAAGTTAGATTTAATGTACGCCAAATTGCACTCTAAATTCCGATCGGCCATTAAATCTTGTACTTTTCCAATGGATATAGCGTCTTCCCGGTTGAGCTCCATGACTACTTGTTTTATTAAAACGTAATTTTCAAAATAATACATGGCTGCATTCAACCAAGTTCCCCACCTACTCAATATTGGTTGAGGCGGTAATGGTATATTAGGAGCAATAGTTTTAAAAATTTATAATCGATACGGTGCTTTTAAAAATATTTTTTTTTGCATTCGAAATTAAATCGTCTACTTTCGGAAAAATATTTCGTATTTCTTCTGCTACCCTATGCAGAGCATGGGCAAGACATGTCACGTGTTTCATTTTGGAGTAAAGTAATTTTAAAGCTTTTCCTGCTTCACCATGTATGGTGCCGCGTCTGATAAAAATAGTAGGACATTCTCCCTTTGAATACCACCCGGCCATAATAGCGAAAGTGATTGTTCAAAACATCTAACTATTGTACCACTACTAGCTTTTTCTAACACTGTTGAATCTAATAAAATTATAAAACTTATAATTTATAAGTATTTTATATTATGTGTTAAATTACCGAGAGACATGGGAAAGAAAGAGGCAGAATATAAAATATATAATAAAATAAATTAAATATAATATACAGACTAAAAACAAAAAAATACGAAGCAATTTTAATTTTAAATTTCATACTGAAATCCTTTCATTTATCAATTGTTGGGGCAAATATTTAATTTAATAGATATAAATTTATAATTTTTTGAAATATTATATACCATCCACTTTTGTTAATATAAAACAATTACAATATATTTACACTTTACTTTTTGTTGATTAATTGTATTAAACTAAGTATTAGTCATTTTTAAATTATACGTTAATAATTGACACATAATGTATTAAATATTAATATTGTCATGTAGGTTTATTGATGGAATATTTTTTTAAAACAAAATCTTTGTGTTTATAATTTTTTTTAACATACAAACTGAATATAAAAAAGAAATGGAAATTATACTAATAATTTAATGTTCTATAATCTATATAAAAAAATATTGATAATACTAGTTTTATAAATCTTATTATTTAATAATATAAGACATTCGATATGTTGAAAACAATAACATGTATCTAACCATGTAGGTATCCATAAATCATTATTATTTTTTCTTTGCTATTAAAATTGACTCATTTGTTCTCCCTCTACGCCTATGCACTAGATACTTAAATAATTTTATTAGTACCCACAGTTTAAATTATATGATATTATATATCTATTTACAGTTTTTCTAAATATGCTGTGTCTGTGAGGATGGGATTACCCATACCACTAGAAATATGTCGGATGGCCGACGCGGCAAAAAACAATCCGGGACAATGGAAATTCATAGGGATTGAAGGTATATATCAAAAAAGTTTATTGCATTTTATCATTAAGCATTAAAATTTATATGCATGTATACATAATGTGGTTTATTATGCAATTTAAAAATTTGAGCATCTTAGCCAGATAATGAGATCAGTAGGGAAGGGGCGATTCAAGAGTCACACAAACATATACTTCTTCAATTTTTTTTTGGAAGAATTTATAATTTAATAAACAAACTATATTTCTTTAAAAAATAGAAATTTAATAATGTGTTACTTTTAAAAATGTATGGAGAAAATCTTTGTATAATGAAAATCGTTTTAAATAAATGGCTATTACTATAAGATCATCACATTGAATCCATGTCTATATAGCCCTTATGAGATTAAGGATGCTGCTAAACAAGTTTACAATCTATAACTATCCATCATCATCTGTTGTATTAGAAATGTAAACAACTTTACAAAAAGTAATCAGATGTCATAATATGGATGTAATTTATATCGAACGTTGGCCAAATAGCATCAAGCTGATTCCTCAAAGTTGTCCGAAATGTTTAATTTTCAATTGTTTGATATTTTGGCTGTCAATTGTTATAGTAATTAAATTATTTTCATTTTTCAGAACCTTTTGAAAAAACAAACACAGCACGGTCTGTAAATAACCATAATGTATTTGCTCAAATTAAAGAAGCCATCACTAATAGTTACAATCAGTTAAAAGAAACAATGTCATTGGATTCAATATTTTGTTAGTTTGTAAAATATCAAAACTGAATAAAACAAAAAAAAAAAAAAATATAAAATAACAAAATTACAAGAAAAAAAAAATTATGAAAACGACAAGAAAACTGTGTGGCTTTCGTCTGACATAGTATATACTTACTTTTTATGAAAGAAAATTTCGGTAAAACCGCTTGATAATAAAAAAAAACGTATATAAAAAAAAATTGTCTTAGCAAATACAAAAATTAAGTAAAAAAAAAATTGTTCAAATTTATAGCAGTTAAGTATTAGTATATTATATTATATATTGTTGAATTTATATTTAAAGGAAAAAACTGCATGAACACCATCAGTCAAATATATAACTTTTTAATTTGTTATTATTCTTATATATATATATATTACGTATAATATTATGAAATTAAATCTGTGCTTTCGTATAGGTAATTTTATTGTAGGTATTTGAAAACATTTGCAAGCATAATCCTATATTTAATTAAATTTATCACTGTGTTGACTACGACGTATTTTGAATTATACATATAAATTCTATGATAAATTTGGCGTTATTATATTATCATCTTTATTAATAAATATTTTTTTTAAACGATCTGAAAAAATGTTATTAATTCTATATTATTTTAGTTTAATGCTATTATAACTTGACTGAGTTGTGACTATCCTGCCTTTTGCCAGAGGCGATAAAGTGATTTTATAACATTGGAACTATATTTCTTGTTCTGTATAATATTATATTATATTTTGTGTATTTTATTGTTATAATTATTGAATATAATAGTGTCTAAAAATTGGAATTTATCTTTCTACTATGTACTTGTAATTTGATAGGTAAATAATGATGTATTGTAAATTTGTAATTCTAAGCATACTTAAGTAATATGCAAGGAAAAGTTTATGCTGTGTATTAGAAAAAAATATATTTGTATTAAAATTCATAAAAACACACTACATAGTATTACGATTTTAGTATGGAAGCATAGTAGTGAAAAAATATTATATTTTTGAATTATCGAGTTTAAAATTTTTCTTGATATTTGCACTACTAGTTACTATGCTTCCGTAAACTATTTGTTTTCTAAAATTTTTGTTTATTATTTTCTTATTATTAATTTATTTATTTTATTTCATAAAACAAACAATAATACACAATAACATTACGTAGGTATAATGCATATTAAATATTTGAAAGGCTTGTGTACAATTTTAAAATTATTATAATTATACATATTTGTTCAAATAAAATTGTATTTGTCAGAAATGAGGCTACATAATAATGAGGGAAAAAAACTGGAAAAACTGACCCCTTTTAAATATATTCAAACAATAAGGTTAAATAATTAATTTAATATTTATTATTATTTATTTTTATTTATTTAATATCAAGTTTTTCGTGCATTCAGTCAATTGCCAAACATATCTATATAATTTGTCAAAGGGGTGAGTCTTTACGATTAAAAATGTAAAACGTGGCAAGTAGGTAATCGCCTGCTGTAGCCACTGTATGTCTATCTCATTATTAAAAACATATCACTTTAATGGATGTAGTTATACATATATTTAAATTTAATGATAAATAATTTCAAATAAAAAACTATTCTAAGCAAAAACATTCTATCAGTCCATACATCAATTATTAGGTACAAGTATATTTAATTTTATGTTTACGGGCGATTGTAAACTTTCCAGATTTTAATGACCTGTAAACTCTTCCGGATCTATTTCGGTACTACTTAACAGGTACATGTAAACTCTCCCGAGTTTGTGTAACTTCGTTTATGCATTATAATTGTATCGTTTTTTTTTAATATTTATAATAATATGAACATCATAAAAATTTCTTAATTTAATAAACATTTAAATTTCATTTAAAAAAATTAAAATTATAGTAAATGATAAAAAATAATATAAATCAATACCTTTAACTGCTGTGAATTATAATTATAATTAAAACCCTATGTTTTTGTGTCTGTATACACGATAAGTAATCGAAATAATGCTTCGATTTTCAACTTCAGTATTTTTTTTTTTTATTGAAAAATTGAAAATTCCAAGTACAAAAACGTCGGAAAAACAAAAACAATTTAAACCATTATCAACAACAATGGAAAAAAGTGATAGTTGTTTTGTGCGATTTACTATTATTACTTGTAAGTTGCTCTTGCTTCATAACATTACATTTTTATTTTTGAGTATTTTGGTATTATTGTTTACAATGTAAAGTTTAATAATGAATATCCAATATGGTATAATAATGAATCGTATAAAGCTGTTTGTTTTCCGAATATAGGTATACAGAAAAATGTATGTATGAATAATATTTTTAATTTTCTAATCAGTTCGCGTATAGCGTCCGTAGCATGCACATTAGTTTTCCTACTCTCCGTTATTTCATTTACCGTTGCCGTATTTTCTATGTACATTTTTACGCCTTAATGGCTCAATAAATATTAAAATATCAGTTACATCTTATTCATATAGGTCTGTTCTTACATCAATTTGTAAGCTACAGTTCACTAAATAAAAGTTAAATTTCACATCGGCACTTGTGTCGTCGTTATCGCGTGCGTCGCGCGCGGCGGTTGTGAGACTCGACCTATGTATACCTACAATGCCACAATCATCTGCATTCATAATAAAGAACAAAAATAATAATAAATCGAACTTAATTATCACCAAGATAATTAACGACGATTCTAACAATCATCGAACAACCAAACTTAAAATAATTCAACTTCTACGAATAGCTCTCACGCTACTGACACAATGGACACTTCAAATAATGATAACTCCTCTCCGGATGAGTGGACATTATCTACGTCAACTAAAACCAAAAGAAATCATTCAAGCTCTTCCGAACATAGCTCACCACGAACGCCGTCAAATAAAATTGATTTAAAGCAATGCGTTGATTCTATCAGCAAACTTACGAATTTATAATAATTAAAATATCTATGCAGTATGCAGATGTTTCATAATGAGTAATAACTAACAAATTTTATTTATTTCAAAGACAAAATTACGATTGCGCGGCGTTGTGGATAGACCATTAAGCATAGGTATCTGTTGAACACTCGTTTTTTTTGAGTCCATATCCCAGGCACATAAATTTCGTTTTTTTATGTTATAGAGTTAAAAATTATTGTAAAACATAATATATCATATGTATAATATTCTTATTAAATTAATAATACCGTCACAATATATATATTATTTGAGATATTAATAGCAGCATATGAAAAACTTATATTATATAGTGCAAGGAAATTTATTTTCATGAATAATGTATGAAAATTTATTATGATATAATTCATTATGATGTTATATTGTATTCGCTTGTCTCCATCCATCGTATTTCATATCAATTGTGAATATATTTAAACTATAATTTCTATATTATATGATACATTTCGATAATTTCAGAAAATATCGTGAAAGTGGTTGGGTATAAATAAGAGACATAATTTGCTAAATAGATTATTAGTTAATGTTTCTTAAGTTTATATCACGTACCCGTTATTGTTTTCACTCTAGTTAATTATATTTAATTACCGATAGAATATGTATAATATTATATCCATATAGTTATTTTAAATAAAATAATTTATTCTTTATAATATGTAAAACATATTATTTCTCGGTGAAAATGGATGAAAACAAAAAAAAATATTCAAATACGGAGATCGACAACACCTTTGATGGCGAGTGCGTTAATCGATTGCAAGACATATATCTTGGATTTTGACGAACGTAAATTTGTAAATGTCGATATCAGTTTCAAAATCGAAGGTGATCACGGCGTGTGTAATATCGGGGAGGGCTTCGGTATTGTAATTTGATTTCAATCATCTAAACGATACATCGGCATTAGATATAGCTTGCTAAATCGAATATTCTCGATGATTGGAGATATCCTATCCATAATACCCGAGTTACAGCCTTCACTCTCATTATGTTCATCTTTGAAGCGATCTCGTGAAATTAACGACTTAATGCTAATAGCGAGGTCGGAAGATATGATGGGATCCATCTTGCCGCCAACGATAATGCTTGTGGCAGACATTGTGAGCGGTGGAAATGCTATATAGTGATGTGAGTATAGCACGAACTCTTGTATGGAAAAAAAGATGTAAGGGGCGTGAA
>JACXSJ010004747.1:0-11236 GCA_014851325.1 Pentalonia nigronervosa | reverse complement strand
ACTAATTTTAAAAACGCTTTTCAACCAGAATATTATGGTATTTTGATTCCAGAGAACTGTTCTACAGAATCTTCTTATGATGAATATAACTTACATTCAATATAATCTATTTTATAACTTATATTATATTAACTTTAAATAATTATTTATATTATTTCTCATTTTCTCAATATTATGTTTTAAAACTAAGAATACATATTTACCTACTATTGTAATTAATTTTGTTTAAAGTTATTTTTTTACCTACCTGAGACAAATCTTTTGCGGAAATAGGTTTTCTCCAGTTTGTTGTTATTTTTTCAATACTAGGTAAAAGTAATTCATGTAACTCTTCAAAACAGTCCTAAGACATTCGAAAGTACAAAAAAAAACGGTCTTCGTGTGACTCCAGTTCTCGGCATAAACGGTGGTATTCACCACAACTTTTTCGTTTTTTATTTAATTCATGAACACAAATTCGTTTCTTTTTTTGGAAACTTTTAGTTAATGTATATAACAGCAAAAGTTCCTCCTCGTCTGAATTACTAGACATATTTTTAAAGTAGAGTAGAAACGTACTGTACCTTGTAAATGTACAAACAATACTACACAGTACACACTACCAACTACTCAATACTCTATTCGGAATAAGATCGTACCTCGGCGGCGACCAGTTTTCGTCCGCGACGGTCAGATGCTTCTCCCACCTAATCAAACAACGGTTCGGAATTCTGATCGTGTATGCTCGTCGATTCGGTCGATAATGCTGCGCGTGCGAAAGTACTAAATTGTTTACGCGCGCTAATGTACAATTTGAATTACATGCTCTGGAGCCCTGCATGCGTTACTTCCCTGGTTAACCTACATTATCTTCGTTTGTTTTTTTATTTTGCTATATTATTGTAAAACAATTTACATTTTACAAACTTATCATGAGTGGTCACTGAGACGTTCATGAAACGGTCGACGTAGCGGAAACAATATCTCCAAAAAGAAGAAATAAAAATGGAAAAGTGAGTAAAATATTCTAAATTATAATAACATTTGCTGTTTATAATGAAGAATTAAATAATTTTTATTTGATTCAAATTGTAAATATAAGTTATTCTATATCAATAGGAATTTTTATTGCAATTATTGTTGTAATTATTCAATGTATGATTAACATTCAAATCCTTTTTGCTTTAAATAATAAATAATGAAAAATTAATTTGAATACATAATATTAATTTTAATAATTTTCTACATAAAATTTAAGCTGAATTTCAATACAATTTGCTTTTGCATTAATATGTTTCTTTATATCTACTGGTTGTACGGAATATTGTAATGTAAAATTATTATAAAAAACAAATATTGTAGAGAAGAAATTATCTAAACGACTGTTATATTTTTTTTATGTACAAGTACGGGTCGTATATTTTAAATAATTGTTGGTTAGTCGTTTGTCGTTTAAATGACGAAATACGTGTATCCGACAGATATAGTGTAGACAAGTGCATATGTTCAGACAGCGTGTATTGTTGTTCAAAAAAGGAGGGTCAATTCTTTGAATACATGTATACATGTTATACCCATGTATAACCTTGTGAGTCACTTTATAAATGGGTATCTTATATCTATATAACCAGTATAAAGCGACATATTTAATATATATATATATATATTTTTTATACGTGTTTTAAATAAGATTTAAATAATATGGGTACACATATCGTACATTTGCTTATTAAATATTATTTATAACAGTTATTTTATAATTATACAATTTATTTTTTTTTTATTTTTTTATTTGAAAATTTAAAATCTATATACAATTTAATATAATAAGTAAATGTTTTGATAGTTACTAGACGTGAACATTTGAGGGAAGGGAGTGTCCAGTGACACTACATCCAATTTAAACTTAGGGGGGAGGTAGCTTTATAATTATAAACTAGTACCAGTCATTGTTAATAAGTCACGCGGCCATTTGCGTTTGAGACGACGGAAGGGGTTGTCAGGAATTGAACAAGAAGAAAGTTTGGAAATGAGTGGGTTAGAATGGTTGAAGGTATTTTTATGGAATTTGTTATAATGGTGAGAGGCAAGTGAGGATATTGGTGGTATGTTGCGCTTGGTTTGGTTGAGGAACGCTTTTATAGAGAAACACGTTTTTGAATTATAAAGATCGGAACAAAATTGTTTGAGTAATTTATAAGTACGGAATAGTAGCGAACGTGATTCATGGTCGACGGTCGCCACGAGAGTACAATTTATTAAATAAATTTTTTAAAGTTTCCTCCATTATTTTCTACTCATATTTAAAATTATTATTATATTTTTTTTATTAGTGTATACAAAGTCGTCAAAAAATCATTATTGTGAACATGTACAAGGATATCAAAGATAAGTCTTCAAATATGCCTTACAAAGAAATGGTTGCCGAAATATCACGTGTATCAGGTATTGGTCGAACTTCAGTGATATCCATTATTTCCGAGTATAGAAAATGTGGAACTGTTTCGTCCCCTAATAAGACTCGAAATAAAAAATGTTTGTTTGATAATATCGACGAATTAGATAGACATGCGGTACGGCAAAAAATACATTCCTTTTGGTTAAAAAATGAGATACCAACAATAGATAAGATTCTGCAAGCGGTAAACGACGATCCGGCACTTCCAAATTTTAAACGTACTGTGTTATATGAAACAATTAAAAAACTGGACTTCCAACGAGATGTTACCACATCAGTTGTGCCAACATCAGGTGATGATAGATCAACTACATCACGAAGTGTGATACCATCACCTATCGGACCGCAGTCAAAGCGGAAAAAGAAACTAACTCCGACAGATGAGGTGATGCAGCTAGCGGGACAACAACTAAAAGCTATTCGTCCCGATGATGAATTTGAAGCCTACGGAAAGTATATAGCCCACAAGCTACGTTCCCTCAAAGGAAACCAGGCTGTATACGCTCGAAAACTCATAAATGACGTGATTTTTGAGGGGGAGCTTGAGGCACTCACTAAAGATTTTAAAGTAATGAACAGTTAACCACACCATACATTCGAAACTAATGATTTGCTACAATTTAATCCTCAACTTTACCATCCTACATATATACCTCGAATATTTGAGCATCAACTGCCAAACTCTCAACATCTCTCTAATATGACACTACCAATCTCTCATACAAACGAACCAGAACAAGCCAATTTTAAACAACCAAATATTCAGCAACCAGAATCTCAACAGCCCGAAATTCAGCCACTCATTTATTCAAACTATATACCAAGTTCAAGTAAAACGATAAACACAGATCTCAACCAATCAATGGAAAACAATATTTCTAGTTTCTTTTCAAAATTAATTTAGTAAAAGGGCATTTTCACGTGTAAAACATATTCTATAATTATTCAATTTATATTGTACCTATTACATTTGATTATAAATTATAATGTTTGTATTGTCTATGGTTTAAAAGTAAATAAAAAAAAATTAGTGAACATACATGTATGTATTTTTTTAATACTTTGTAGATAGCCTCATAGGTTTCCGGAATTATTTTGCAGAGTTTTAGAAATGGCAGTTGAAAATTCCATGTCCTTAAAGCTTCTTCCTGTAGCAAGGAATCGTAAGGTAGCTGAGAGTCTCTCGTGTGGAGATATGGATTTTCTCATAACAGTGTCTTTTTTTCATGATAAACGGAGAAACTAACTTTAATAACTCAACATAAGTCTCTTCATTCATTCTCAAATAATTTCGCCAGTCATTGGGTTCATTTCGTAATTCTCGCAATAAGTTTATATGCGAAAATTCCCTTTTCTTCAGCAACCATTTGCGACTCCACTTTCTTCTTGGTCTTCGCGACTGTTTTGCTTTTTTCGCTAAACAAACTAGATATAACGACCACAACAGTACTTCCTCCATGGCGAAAGCTAATGGCCAACTGAGTTGTGATGAACCGTGGTCGAGACAAAGAATATTGGACAAGAAATTGTAGCGTGTAAACAATATTCACTATTTCGATTAATTGGTACAATAAAAACGACGATAAATTGTCAATCACATCGTAACGATTTATTGTTACGTGTAAACCCGGCTTAATAATAACGCGATGTTTTGGTTTCTGTATTACGTCGCATAACGTTAGCGTTATAACGCGTAGCGTAACGATAATAACGCAACGTTAATAACGCGTTCTGTTTGACGAGGCCTTTAGCGCTGATGGTCATGGGCCCCCCGGCTCATACCTGTCATTCCGCATATCCGCATTTGACATTCAGCAATCAGCATTGTGAAAAGTGAGATTGTCGTATTTACTATTTATTATTTAACGTATCTATTTTAAATTTTGTAATTTAGCGATTTAGTGTACCTTCTAATTATATATTATACTACCTAACGTTTTTTAACGTAAACTATTTTTATATTAACATAACATTATTGTTATCTTCAATATTATGCCACCCAAAAATTCATCGAAATGTGTTGTAAATCATTGTAAATCAAATGATAACGATAATATAGTACAGTCAATTCGCGATATAACGAAGATCTCGATATAAAACTACCGGTCCCTTGAAAATATGGCGGTATAACGAGCAAATGTAATGTATTTTGGTCCCCTCGATGTAGCGAAGCGTTTTTGATCAAAACTCTCGCGATGTAACGAATTTTACGAAAAATAAGTATGTTGCTATTACTACATAATAGATTACAAAGTTGTTTTGATGATTATCATGCGATAGTACACTCAAATACAGTATCGAAATTAATATCGACTTATGTCGATTAGTGGCTGTACGCAAAATGTACGTAACATACTATGCAACATATTGGTACGTTATTGTGCGTTCGAAAATACGTCGGGTTTTACGAGTTATTATAAGTATATTATTATTATAGCATATTTTTATTAGAAATAGTATTACATACATTTATATTGAAAAAAACAATTAATACATACTTATATGACTTAGGTATATACTTTATTTTATACATATGTATACAAATAATAAAATTATTAAATAAATATGTATATTTTGAATTTTTGTTTTAAATCTCGTTATAACGAATTCAATTGGTATATTCTCTTGATGTAACGAACTTTTGATATAACAAATTTTGTTTCTCGGTCCCTTGAAATTCGTTATATCAGGGGCGGACTGGCAGATCGGGAGATCGGGAAATTTCCCGATGGGCCGGTCGAAAATAATCGAATTATGGGGCCGGACAATTTGGTTGTACAAGTAACTTATTACAATTTTTAGATTATAATAAGAGTTTATTAGTTTTTGATAAATTTAAAATCTAAAGAATATAACATAAATAATACGTCAATACGATAATAATCGTACCTTAAATATAATTTTGCTTTTCTAAGAAACATACGAAACATAAGGTATTTATATAAATAGAAATTACGCTGCCGCCTGCCGGCCGCCGTCGCCGTGTTGTTTATAATATACGATAACGATATATAATATGTATCATATATTATTAATTCCATGTATTATTCTTGTTATATAATTTAAAAATATACCGTTTTTGTCCGCGACTAACAACACTGTCGTCTGTGATATTATGTAAAATATAAATATTACTTATTAGTTCATTTGTATTTTGTATTGTCAAGTGGAAAGATTACTTTCGAAGCAATGTTTACAATCATAACCTCAGCTTTTTAAAGGTAAGTCAAATCAATTTTTAAATAATATATTATTATAATTTATTAGAGTTGGGCGAGTACTCGACTCGGCTCGACACAAATTTTTTTGGTACTCGTACATAAGAGTACTCGACTTCAACCGAGTACCCGTATCACTATTTTATTGGAAAATAGTAAATATTAAAAATTATTAACTTAAATAAACTTAACTTAAAAATTAAAACTATAAGTAACTGAAAGAACCCAATACCCAAATATTTCCAATAAGAATTCAGTGAGGTTTAATTTAATAAAAATAGAATGTTATTTTTAGTTAGTATTTAGTAGTAATAGTTTATTTTATTATTATGATAACGATATTTAATTATTTTATACCAATTATTGGTATAAAACCACACCACCCTACAACACGCACTAACCACCAGCCGTTACTCATTTAATATAATAATATCATACTCAGTAGTCAAAAATCAAAATACTCTATTCTCCCGTCATATTTATACATAAATATATATGTATACATAAATATTAAGGTTTTTTTTAATTATTGATACTGTTTTACTTGGTTTGATAAACATTATAGTTGTTAGTTAATAGTTTCAAGTTTTTCAATATGTTAACCTATTTTTATTCATTTGTATTTAGTTTTTACTATTTAGTATTAATTATTTAGTATTTATTACCTACTATAATTTTTAACTAAGTATTATATTTTGTATTTGTTACTTATTTTATGGGTTTAATTTTTATTTTGTTATAGGTACTTGAGTGACTTGACTTAAGTATTTATTTTTTTTATAAAGTCAATGCTTAAACTTTTAAATATTTTTTACTTCATAGTTACTAGTTTAAGATAATAAGGATAATCAATCAATAAATAAAGGCAGTTCTTGTTTAATTTAATTTTTAAATAAACAATTATTATTGCATATTTTTCTATACCTATTGGCTATAACCTAATAAATAGTAAATATTAAATAATAAACTAATATGGTAATATAAAAATAACTTGCAGTATGTATATGAAAGATCATCACTTGAGAACGGCCTGATTGGCTAATTTTTTTTTTTTTTTTTTGGTTGTGTTCATAATTGTTAGGCAAGATTTTTATGAAAGATTGGAAAATTCAAAATCATTTACAGGCACAATTAAAAAACTTGAGTAATTCCCAGAATTTGACCTATTGGCTATTTCAAATTAGGTTATGTCTTTGAATACTCGACTTTTTTTTAGTACTCGTGAATTATCGAGTACTCGACTTTTTTTTTAGTACTTGACATTTGAACTCGACTCGACTCGAAATAATTGAAACTCGACTCGACATCTAAAAACAATACTCGTCCAACCTTATAATTTATTGTAAAGAAAGTAAAGTTATTGTTATAAGGCCTATACATTTTAATCTATATTCAATTATTATTAGGTAAAAAAATTATTTTAAGAGAGCAATCATGAATATTAATGAAACAAAAAAACGTAAAGGAGTTCCGGAAAAACAACGGGATAAGAAGGCGAAATTATTAAACAAAGAAGCAAAAAGATGTGGCAACGTAAGAGACATGTTTATTAAAAAAATAAATCATAATATGACAATGAACGAAAACGTTCTGAACGAATCAGTTACCCTCAAAAATCCAACTTTATCAATGATGAACCCAAATACAAGTACAAATGAGTTAGAATGTGAGCAAACTTCAATAAAACTTATATGTAGTACTGAAATAAAACAAGACAATAATCAAGAAACTATTATGGATTTCGAAAATGCAACAAACATTATTGATAAATTCAAAAAACCAGAGAAGTATGAAGTTGATGCATTTTTTAAATTTCATCCATATCAACCTACTATTAATATTCCATTTAATCCAAAAAAGCATATAAACGTACAGACGGGATACATCGAAAATGGTTGACTTTTTCTGAAGCTGAGAGTAAATTATTCTGTTCAGTATGCATTACATTTTGTGCGTCATCAGATAGCAACCCATTTACTTTAGGCATGAACAGTTGGAAACATGTTTATCAACGTATCGCGGAACACAAGGATACATTTTACCATGCAAAATCAGTGGACGCTTTTCTTTATCATGAGCATAGAGCAAATATTCCACACATGTTGTTTTCATCAGCCAGGGAAATTCGACGTAAAGAAGTTATGGAACGACACCGAGTACTAGAAAGAATAACACAGGCCAACACACATTTTGGTGCCTGCGATTTTTTAACTGTTCCTGAGTAATTTTTGGATGCAGAATGTAAAAAAGTTCTCAGATTTTGTCTATTAGATTTAGTTTTTGAGATTTTTAAAACAATTGTGTATATAATTTACGTTATAACTGTTATAATATATAATATTACTATTGACAGTTAAAAAAAACAAAGACACATGGATTTAAGTATTTATTGCAAAAACTTAATTTACATAATTACATTAGTCACTAATCACATAAAAATTTTCTTTTATACGATTTTCTAGAATGGAGTTTACTAGGGCAGTCTCGCTGAAGGCTCCAGCAGTAGTCCGCCATCATGTGGCTATCTCATCGTCCTTGATAACGATCTTCCATAGTTATAATATCCTGGTGGAATCTTTCCCCCTGTTCTTCACTACAATCACCTAAGTTTTCTGGAAAACGATCTAGGTGGTTGTGGAGGTAGTGAACTTTTATACGCATGTTACAGCCGAGAATATTAAAATTTGAAAGCATAGTTTCCACTAATTCTACGTAATTCTCTGCTTTAAGATTACCAAGAAAATTTTGTACTACTTGAACAAATGAACTCCAAGCGTTAGATTCAGTCTCGTTCATTGATGTGGTGAATTGTGGATCTTTAACAAGTTACCTTATTTGAGGACCATCAAATATACCAGCTTTTAGTTTTTCCGTGCTAATGCCAGGAAATTTACGTGACAAATACCCAAAACAATTTCCATCTCGATTTAAGGTCTTCACAAATTGCTTCATTAGGCCTAGCTTGATATGCAAGGGTGGAAGTAAGATTTTTTCTCTTGAAACCAAAGGTTCGTTGATCACGTTTTGTATTCCTTGAATCATGACATCTCTTGAAGGCCAATTTTTGTTAACCCAGTGCTCATTTTTAGCTCTGCTGTTCCAAAGGCACAAAAAACAAGGATATTTTGTATAACCATTCTGCTGTCCAAGGAGGAAGTTAATCATTTTTAAATCAACACAATTTGACCACTGATGTTCTTCGTATTTAATTTTTCTCAAAACTAATGCTATTGTTTCATATTCTTCCTTCATGGTAGTAGAATGACCAATAGGAATTGAGCCATATTTGTTACCGTTATGTAAAAGAACACATTTTAAACTACGTTTTGAGCTGTCCATAAAAAGGCGCCAATCATCTGGAGTGTATTCAGGCAAACCCATTTTTTCTAAGAGCCCTTTTATATTGTTACAGAATACCAAGTCATTTTCCTGAGTGAAAAAAGGCAGCAGATCCTTATCTCTTTTACGATAAAATGTAATATTAGTACTTCGACAAAGTAGATTTTTTTCTTTTAATCTGGATGCAAGTAATTCAGCGGATTCCTTTGAGAGATTCAGGTCTCTTATAAGATCGTTTAGTTCTTCTTGATTGAAACACTGCAGAGTTGCTAAATCCGCTTCAAAATCGCTGTCGTTTTCTGATTGAATTCTTTCAACTTCGTCAGACGTTGATGTTTCTGTATCATCTTCTGTCAGTTCGGGTAGACTGCTGAATGATGGAACGGGTATTTCTTCCGAATGCACTATAGGCCTTCTTGCAGAATCTAGATCAGGATATGTCCATTTGTGTCTATTGTTTCTATTTATGCCTTTAACATTAACGAGACAAAAATAGCAATCGTCATGATGGTTCCGCGGTTCTCTCCAAACCATTGGTACACCAAACTTTAGGCACTTCCTCTTTCCATTTGTCCACTGTCGCAAATGTTCAACACATGTTTTACATATGAAATGTGGGGCCCAAGATTTATCTTGATCTCCTAAATGAACGCCAAAATAGGCAAGATAAGCTCTTTTCACAAAGTCAGAAATCGTTTTTCTGCTCTTTCAAAGTGTATTCACCACACACATAACAAAAAACATCGGGATGATTTACACAGGTACGTCTGCTTGTGGATGCCATTGTTTCAGTTTAGTGTCTTGATACTACAAAACGACCAAAATTTACACAAAATGATAACACAACTTTACTTGGGAAAACTCAGTAATATACTAAATCAAGTACAGCCAAACAGGTATAGAAGGATCGGGTCATAGGCAATTACAGGTATAAAAGTAATTAAGAGAATTGTATTGAGTAGTTCCTAGTATAGAAACATTGGGTCAGGGACAATTCCAGGTATCCATTTGGCTAATTAGATTCTGGGAAATTTCTATTTTGACGATTAAGTACATATTTATCTCTTTATTTGTTGTCCTTTATCAGAAAAAAATATATCATTTAACTTGTAACGTGTATCTCAAAAACTAGAGCTGATAGAAAAAATCTGGTGGCATTTTTGGAATCAGCACATTATAAACATCTAAAATCAGATGTTAGATTTCTGGCACCAAATTTTTTTTTCATTTTGTTGGCCTGTGTAATTGAAACTATTAAGTGTATCGAAAAAAATAGTATGAGTTACAGATCTCATACAAATGAATCTTCATATACTTTAGAAAATAATAATGTGATTCATGGCAACTTTTTAGAAATATTATGTTTAATATCAAAATTTGACGATGTTTTAAGACATCATTTAGAAAACGTAATTAATAAAAGCAAAAACAGACTTGAATCAAATTCTAGTATAACTAAAGGCAGAGGAAATCTTATCACCTTCCTTTCAAAAACTACAGTTACATATATCATACAAATACTTAAATCATTAATACAAGAAAAAATTGTAGCAGATATAAAAGTATCAGAAATATATTCCATTCAAATTGACAGCACTCAAGATGTATCAGTTAAAGATCAGCTATCAATAATTATACGCTACGTAACAGATCGAGTTGAAGAGCATCTATTATCAATGGTGGAAAGTCATTCAGGCGAGGGACGCAATTTATTTGAACTAACTGAAAAAACGTTATTATTACATGAACTTGACATAGCTAATTAGTAGTAAGTGGGTCCCTGGGGAGCCACCACCGCCACCGCCACCGCCACACACCACCGCCACCGCCACCGCCACCGACCCGCCGCCGCCGCCGCCGTCACCGCCACCGACACCGCCACCGCCACCGACACCGCCGCCGACGTATTAGATACGTGACGGACATATATTTTATCCGCGCATGCGCAAAAAGGGTTAACAGTTATCAATGTATTACCCCCTACCACCGCCACACAAACACGCCGTAACACCAGCGCTATCTGGGGGATTTATCCCCACTTATTATTGTGTGTAAAAAATTTACCAATAATATTGCTAACATTCGTCCAGTGCATTACCAGTCTTAAACCGTTGTACACTTATTGCTCGTCCGTGTTTTCTCAGTCTTTATAAATTTCAAGTGCTTGTTATGATGAGTTTTTACATGGCCAATTCAATTGCAGATAACACAGGTTTATCCAAAAAGAATGCTTTCACTTATA